>JAVFHQ010000045.1:0-234287 GCA_035135055.1 Oleoguttula mirabilis | reverse complement strand
TCACGCACCCTCCACTGACTCTGTCTATGGCTCCTTCCCTCTCACACACCCTCCATTGACTCTGTCTTTGGCTCCCTTCGTTGCATATACCCACCATTGACTATTGTCTCTGGCTAGCTAGCAGATGGAGATGGAGATGGAGAGAGATCAGATTGCATAGTTAGTGGGCATTGGCGCCGAGATGTGTATGTTCTAGATAGATATTAAGTACAGGGACAAAGTCCGGATACCTCTAGGCAGCGAACGGTGGTTCAGACGTCAAGTTTCATGCGGACCCACGGAACGTCAGGCCGAGCTGACAGGGGACGCTGACACTGCCTTTAAAGAAACACAGCCTCACACCCGCTATAGACACGCTGTAACGGTGCCGGTGCAACTCATGACTTCATCTTCAAGCTCCACCAGCAATTGCTATACATGAAAGCGTCCGCTCGCAGCGACAGTAGGGAAGAGTCACGCGCGCATCCCGGAGCGGCGTAGGGCTGAGGAGTCAGGAAGGCTAAGGTAGGAGGTAGCTCTAGAGGCGCCATAACCGTCACACGCGGGAGGCCCAGGGCCACACCCATGCCTGGAGGCAGGACGCAGGCCGAGCACGAACTGCAGGAACAGCGCGCCAAAGTACGCATGCCTCCCCTCCCCTCCCTGCAACAGCCGGCGCATCGCGGCGCATGCCACTGACACGCCGACTCACCCAGCTCGCCAACTCCTACCAGTCCCTCCTCAGCGAGTTCGCCTCCCCCGACCTCACCACCGTCGGCAACTACTCGCTCGGCCGCCTGATCGGCAAGGGCAGCTTCGGCAAGGTCTACCTCGCCTCGCACAAGCTCACCAATGCCTGCAAGGTGGTGCTCAAGAGCGCGAAGAAGGACGATGCGAACCTGGCCCGCGAGATCCACCACCACCGCCAGTTCCTGCACCCGCACATCGCGCGCCTGTATGAGGTGATCGTGACGGAGAGCCTGGTGTGGCTGGTGCTGGAGTGGTGTCCCGGCGATGAGCTGTACAACTACCTGCTGGAGAAGGGGCGCATGGAGGCCGGCAAGGTGCAGAAGATCTTCACGCAGCTCGTGGGCGCCGTGAGCTATGTGCATGGCAAGAGCTGCGTGCATCGCGATCTGAAGCTGGAGAACATACTGCTGGACAAGCACGAGAACGTGAAGCTAGTGGACTTTGGCTTCACGCGGGAGTACCAGGGCGCGACGAGCTATCTGCAGACGTGGTGTGGGACGGTGTGCTATAGCGCGCCAGAGATGCTGAAGGGCGAGAGGTATGCGGGCGAGAAGGTGGATGTGTGGAGCTTGGGCATTATACTTTACGCGCTGCTATGCGGAGAGCTGCCCTTTGACGAGGACGACGATGCAGCGACGAAGGCGTTGATCCTGAAAGAGGAGCCGAAGTACCCGGACTATATTCCTGAGCAGGCGAAGGAGCTGATCAAGAAGCTGCTGTCGAAGCGGCCTCTACTGCGACCGAGCTTGAGCGACATCTTGAAGGACCCATGGCTGTCTGAGCACGCACCGCAACAGCAAGAGATCTTGAAGCTGCAGCAGCCGCCAGCTTTCAGCACTCAGGTCGAGAAGGAGACGCTTGAGCGCATGCGCAGTGCTGGAGTGAACATAGACACCGTCATCGAGCACGTGTTGTCCCAGCGATGCGACTCGCTAGCCGGATGGTGGGCGCTGTTGATCGAGAAGGAGCAACGGAAGGAGCGACGGCGCGAGCGCATACGGAAGGAGCGAGAAGCCGATGCCAAGAGCATCCGCAGACTGAGCGCCGCTAGCAGCAGGCTTTTGGCGCAGAGTGCGCTCCTAGGCGAAATCCACGAGGGCGAGGAGGCCGACGCAGTCGGCTTGTCGCCGCGGTCGAGGGGACGGCGAGCGACACGACCCAATGGCAACCTCGCCGTTCAGGCACCGGATCTGCCGAGGGTTGCGGAAACCAAATCACCCACTCCGGAACGTGTAGTGACGCCTGAGGCTGAAGCAGCGGCGAAGCAAAGTGCACGGGAGCAAAGCAGATCGCGCAGTCGACCGCCACCGCCACCGAAGGACTACAGCTCGCCCTCAATACGCAGGCCACGAGGTCCGTCGAGGGGTAATAGCGGCAGCATGCTTCGCTACTCCACCGTCAACCCGGACCTGCTGTCTCCATCGTACGTGCCTGCGCCGCAGCGGAAACGGAGGACGTTCTACCAGCAACCGCTCAGAGATCAGCTAGCTTGGGTCAAGCATTGGTTCAAAGAGAGCGCTAAGCGCGCCAAATCTCCCAATGGCGGCACCGGCAAGCAGGGCAAGACGAGTCCGAACCTAGAGCTTAATGGCATGAGTGCCCAGGAGGAGCTAGGCGAGTTGCGCAACCTGGAGCGCGCGTCTACAGGGCCGTTACAACACCGCAAAGCAAGTGTAGGCGCCAGGCCGGAGCTGCAGAGTCGCGCCACGCACCCAGCCCGACCGCGGATCAACACCAACTCCTCGAACGGCAGCGCGACCAGCGCTCGACAGAAGCGGACAAGCTTGAGTCCGCATACATTGACACCTCACTCCTCTTACCGCCGGACCTCCGGACTTCGAGGCCGCAAATCGACATCGTCGTCCGTATCTTCGATCCGCAGTGCCTACCAAGGAGGTCACCAACATAGCCACTCAAAGGCCAGCAGTACCTCGTCCGCATCCCTCGCCTCCCCATCCGCTCTCTCATCCGCTTCGGGACCACGACTGGGCCGCTCACCGCATGCTTCCGTCAAAGTGCTGCCGCCTACTCCGACTGCCGGCTCCTTACCGTCAGGCATCCGAGTCAGTCGACGACCTATGCCCGGCAATTTGGGCGCTCTGCCCACCTTTGGGGATGCCAAAGGCATCTTTGGTGGTGGGATGGGCCCGAGTTCACCGAGCTTGCCGGTCTTTGCGAGACGGAAACGGTCGATTTTTAAGGGACCTATGAATGGGTCGCCGGCTGGTTTCGGCCGGACGCCGATGGCGAGTGGAAGACGGTCGGGGTCTGTGCCGGGGAGGCCGAGTGGTGAGATGATTACTGGGATTACGGAAGAAGAGGAAGAGGAGCAGGACGACATGATGGAGGATATGGAGGTGGAAGAAGTCGATCAGTTTGGGCCGGAGCTTGTGCTGCCTGGTAGCGCGCTCGAAGAGGGTGGCGCCGGCGAGGCCAGTGAAGAGCCTATCAGCCCGTTATCACAGCTCCCGGCGGTCGGAGACGAGCAACTGGGTTCGATCGCAGAGGCGGGCGGCAAGGTTCCATTAACCGCCGAGGCGCTGGCAAAGATGGAGGAGGAAGAGGAGGCGAAGGATGGGCTTGGCGCTACTTCGGCTTGAGCATTGAACGACTGGGAAGAGACGCGTGATTGTGTGCTTGTGCGTGTTTGATGCCCCGTTCAAGCCAGCGAGCAAACTGTTCTGTTCTGTACGGGTACATGTACGTTCTAGTGGCGTTCCGAGCAAGGCGTTTCTGCAAGGCGTAGTGGTGAGACGAGCACGAACGTGTCTCGTGCCTGAGTCGTGGTATGTTACTGCGAAGGACGATCCGTTGCAACGAACGATACGCTTGTTTGTAATCAGATGCTCACGCTCATCGAACTTATGATCACGTTCGCCATGCTCCTTGGTCAGCAAGCCTGCAGGTTCTGCCGGCCACGATTGTACACGGTCTCGGACCATGGCCTGGGCATTGGCAGATCTTGCTCACCCCAGTGTACTGTTGGTGCAGGCGCAACTCGAGAAGTTTCGGTATTGCATCAGTCCACGTGTTTACGGAATGTAGAAGCTAGTACGTAAGACAGAGACCTCACTGTCACGCCTTTCGACATGCCAAGCGCTTCGTATATGTGGGCTAGCATGTCAGACTCTGAGCAATCGAGAAGAGCACAGATCAGTGATGTTGCAGGAAGGTCTTCTTGCTGACAATCTTTGTCGTCGAAAGAGGTTTGTAGCAGCGTGCAGAACCACTCCGTGAGTTCTACTGACGGTCAATACAGCGGCTCAGAACATGGTGGCAAGCTGGAGATTGACCAAGAACACCGCCAGTGGCTACTAACCATCATCTTGACGGTGGGTTGTAGTCAAATCGAGGCCCATCAGTGGTGCCTGACGCCGGATCGATGTGTAAACATACGGCACTTTAATGGACATATCAGTTCCCTGCGGCCAATTTCACCACTTTTAGATGTGTCGCAGATGTGTCAGGGAGGGACACATGGTCGGCTTGGACACAGCTCAATCGCAAAACATGTAACAAGTTGTATCCGAGAAGACACAACCGAACGAACAGCCCATCCTGTCGACGACGACGACGACGACGACGACGACGACGAGGCTCACGGTCTCCTGGCCGTAGACATTTGGCGACCGACACCAAGGCCAATAGCTTCTCATCAGGCCCGTGGATGCCTATGCCCTCGACTGGAGGCGGCTCAGGCCGCATGTACGTCTCGGACAGGGCGAAAGAGCGGTCAAATGGTTGGTCTGCACGTCGAGCCGGACTTCGTCGGCGTCGCTCAAGGTATCAGGCCAATATGGAGTTGCAACACCCGAGAATAATGTCTGACTGGCCTGTAATTCCTAGGGCAATAATCGAGTGGACTCTCTGATGATGGCCGCGTTGAGGGATTCACCAGTGGAAGGCAAGAGGCTCCAGATAGGGGCATACCAACCCCAGATGGTTGGCGGGTGCTGACAGCATTTTTTATAGTCTACTCCGAGATGGCTTCCTGCATCCCGCACCCGACGGTCGAGTGCGGTCATGTGCAGCATGTGGCAACAGGATGCATTCGCACGCGGCCTCCTCGTGACACCCTGGCATCTACCGATACTGTGTCCGACTTCAAATAGGACCCGCCAGAAGCGTGGCAAAGCTGGATCAAGCGCCAATCGAGCCTGTCGACATAAAGATGCCGAAAGCTCCCGATCGTCAGAATGATAAATGCCGGTGTGGGAGACCTGCGGTCACACACGAATGAAATTGTGGTCGACAGAGCCTGGATAATGCATCATCGTGCAGCAACGTAACACAGCATCGGTGGCTGCTATAAGCGCTATTGGTGCGCGTACCAACATTATCGGATCGGCTAGAGAATGGTCCAAAGGACAATTTCGAATGCGAAACAACGTGTGCCTCAAATTTCAAGAAGAGTCCAAGAGGAGCGCTGGACTTATTATGGAGCCTGAGCAGTGGTAGTATGGTTGGTGAGAGCATTCCAACGGACGAAGGCGTTGGGTTCGGCAGCTTCGGCTACAGATGACGCTGCTTCATTGGCTCGAACCTCTCTATTAGCGTCTACGGTTGGTGCGGCCGAAACGGTTCCACACGTATGGGTTGTTTAAATTGTTTGTAGGGCAACGCCGAACTGCGCTTCCGCGAACATCCTGAAGGCTGAAGGCCGGAGCACATCGTCGAACTAATGTCGCTCCCCATCGCCTCGGAACAGGAGCTGATCCGCCAAAACACACGACCATCCAAAGCAAACTCTTTGTCAAGCAGGCAAACAATCCGGACGGAACGGCGGCAGCATTCAAATCCAACCTGACTGGCCACCCGCAAATTCGCAATACGGTATACATTTGGGAGTACTTAGCAAATAATATTGAAGGTACCAGTACCAACCCTCGGGTTTGAACTTTGAATGCACACCGATCCTTGGCGGTGCAGTGCGACGTAACATCAAGATAGCCCCATCGCGATTCGCCGCACCTGATAGTCATCAGACTCATCCTTGCGGATCCTTCGCAAATCAGACGTCATTTGCGCACTCCAGAAACGTTGGACACAAGCAGCGCCACTTTGCTGCGGGTAGAGCCTTGCAGAGTTGCAAGACTGCCGATGCGTGGTCGAAAGTGTAAGGAAGTTGCATAGGCCGTATGCGCTCATTGCGATGTCGCGGATAATTACTTGATCGATGTAGACAACATATCAGCTGGATGTGAGCTGGCCCGAGCTGCCAACCTCCCACGCGAAGTGGACAGCCAGGATCAACGCTAGGATTCGCTATCCTCCGCCAAGCCATATAACGATGCCAGGGTGTGGATGGACCACCCACCAACCTAGCGTCTTCTCGGCACCTTCGCCGTTCGGGCAGTTGATAGCCTGTGTACTTCTGCAGCGCCCCACTAATGCACGGGAACTCTAGGCTCGCACCTTATTAGCCTCTCACGGCGTTTAAATACCGTCTCGTCCTGCTGTACACGATTTCGCTGCTATCGCACGGTTTGCGAGCCCTCAGCATCCATACCGCGTATTCTTAGCGTACCCGGTACACTATCTTGTCGGTATCAAGATGGACGACGCCGAGAAGAGCTTCAAGGCCGACAATTACTCTCCCAATGGATCGACGGACTCGCCAGAATATGGCGAGCAGGTGGATCATAACCGCTCATGGAGCACCCGCTTTGTCGACAGCTTCAAGCGCGACCCGAATGCACACGCTACGCCCAAGGGCGCCGTCGGCGCTGATGGCCGGGTTTTCGACGTCGAGGGCGCCGCAGCGGGCACTGCTTCTTCGCCTCTTCACAGAAGTCTCAAGGGCCGTCATCTCCAGATGATTGCCATAGGAGGGTCCATTGGCACCGGGTTATTTGTGGGAAGCGGAAGTGCTTTAGGTTAGTCAATCTAGGGAGGATGTGGTCGTGTTCACCTATAGCAGGGCCGGCTGCGCGCAGCCTGCTACAACAGGATTCGAGATCACCTTTAAGTGGGACTTCATAACTCCCGATCGACCTGTCAGCTATAGCCACGACAGCGTAGCTAAGACAGAGTCGCGCTGCCTGCCCCCAGTCTCGATCTTAGTCGGGCGCGCAAGATGTGCTACCAACTTTACGAGTATCATATGCTAACCCTACTTCTTGACAGCCACTGGCGGTCCAGCGTCAGTCGTTATATGCTTCATCCTCATCGGCATCATGCTGTACTGCACGGTCCAAGCTCTGGGAGAGATGGCAGTGCTCTTCCCGGTCGCCGGTTCCTTCTCTGCCTACTCCACCCGTTTCCTGGATCCTGCGTGGGGCTTTGCAATGGGCTGGAAGTAAGCATGGCCACGCTCTGCAGTTCAAAGAGCTTCGCTGACATACCATGTAGCTATGCAATGCAATGGCTTGTGGTCCTACCTCTCGAGATCGTAGCGGCAACTCTCACGATCGACTTTTGGCCAAATACGATCAACTCCGACGCATGGGTTGCCATCTTTCTACTCCTGATCGTGGTGATCAATCTGTTCGGTGTCAAGGGTTATGGCGAAGCCGAATTCGTCTTTGCCATTATCAAAGTTGTTGCCGTGATTGGATACATCATCCTTGGGATCATCCTAAACTGCGGCGGTGGAGAAACTGGTGGTTACATCGGGGCACGCTACTACTATAAGCCTGGTGCTTTCCACAACGGCTTCAAGGGCCTCTGCTCGGTGTTCGTCACAGCAGCTTTTGCCTTTGCTGGAACCGAGCTGGTTGGTCTGGCGGCAGCGGAAACGGCCAACCCAAGGAAAAGTCTACCCACCGCGGTCAAGCAGGTGTTCTGGCGGATCGCACTATTCTACGTTGTGGCTTTGACCATAGTTGGCCTCCTGGTTCCGTACGACAACCCGAAGTTGCTCAATGGCACATCCTCTGCCGATGCCAAAGCATCGCCGTTCGTCATCTCCATCCAGAATGCCGGCATAGAAGGTCTGCCTGCTGTCTTCAACGTGGTTATTATGATTGCCGTGCTGTCTGTCGGCAATTCCTCCATCTACGGCAGCTCTCGCACCCTTGCGGCACTTGCGGACCAGAACCAGGCCCCGAAGATCCTGGGATATATCGATAGACATGGCAGACCGATAGTTTCTATTGGTGAGTAACAACGCTGGCTGCCCCGTGTCTCGGTTTAGTCGGCCGCGCAGATTGTGCCACGAAGCTTACGGGTATCAAATGCTAACCCTGAATTTGTAGGCGTTGCTTCGGCATTTGGTCTGCTTGCCTTTTTCGCCGGATCAAGTGCAAGGACCGCTGCTTTCAACTGGATGCTTGCGCTGTCAGGACTGTCTTCCATTTTCACATGGGGCAGCATCTGCCTTGCGCACATTCGCTTCCGAGCCGCCTGGCGCAAGCAGGGCCATACTCTGGATGAACTTGCTTTCCGTAGCCAGCCTGGAGTTATCGGCTCCTGGATCGGCTTCATTTTCAACTGCCTGGTCCTCATTGCTCAGTTCTGGACTGGCGCCTGGCCTGTCGGCTACGGTTCCATGACGGCAGGTGCGCAGGTCGAGAGCTTCTTCGAAGCCTACCTCGCTGCGCCAATCGTCCTCATCTCTTACGTCGCCTACAAGATCTGGTTCAAGACACCGTTCATGCGCACCCACAACATGGATCTGCACACTGGCATCCGTGATTTGAATGTGGCTGAGCTCATTGCGGAGGAGAGGGCTGAGCGTGCGGCGTGGCCCAAATGGAAGAAAGCCTACAGATACCTCTGCTAGGTGATTATGACCGACCCTTCAATGTCACTGTATTGAGCGTTGTCGTGTTCGTAGCTAGCACATAATTTTCATGGATTGCATAACGTAGCTGCAAGAATGCAAAATTTCCTATAACCCACTTGCACTCTTATTAGTAGGAAGGAAAGACGTCTGTACCGTACGGCTTGCTGCAGTTTGCGCCTTAACATGTATATTGTAGTATTCTATGGTTTGGCATCAAATATTAAAGGATTCTCCGAATCGCGCGCTAGTCTCACGAAGCCGGTCGAACGAACACGACGTAAGCTCTAAGGGCGAGGTGATGCTTTGAGGGCGAGGTAATGTTCGAGAGGAGTGGCTGTCTAGGCTAGGAACGCATCTCCGTAAGCGTAAGTTCAAATTGAGCTTATGCACTGCCTAGCAGATTGTCGAAGCGGGCTACAGCGGTTTATATTGCGAAGTATACCCTTTACCTAGTGCCCAATGCTAGAAGTGCTATTGGAGCCGCTGTACTGCCTACTAGTGACCTCAGCTCCTGCAACTACGCTATGCGCCGAGCTCGTGGACATACTAGCTACGAAAAGTCCATGCTATCGCCGAAGGCCGTAGTGCTCTCGCTGAAGTAACAATTGACGGGCCGCCGTATTGCCCCCCAGCGCCTGTATTCGCTGGCACCCCTATCCCGTCGATGCTCCAGCTATTGCGTCCACTCGTCTCTGCACAGCAGCTTCAGCCCTCAGGTGCTTTCCGACTTCTGGATCGAGCTCGACGCTTGGCCTAGCCTTCTGCGACTTGCCAAAGAGACACTGCCACAAGTCACCGTTTCCGACCAGCTCGCCACCACCCTTGCCGGCGACGAGCAGTTTCGACATCGGCGCTGACTGCAACTCGGCTGAGTTGGCAGCATCAATAGCGTTCTCTGCCAGCGGCCCAGGTGTCGTCGAGCGAGACTTGCCATTGCGAGACTGCTGCCGTGACTGTACGTGCGCGAGGCGGCGCTGCCGTGATATGTCGTAGATGGCCTCCTCAACTGTGTCATTGATGAGGTACATCCAAACGGTCGTCGGCCGTGTCTGCCCAATCCTATGCACACGGGCGATTGCCTGCAGCTCCACCGCAGTCTGGATAAGCGGTTCGCATATGAAGACGTGCGTCGCGTTGACCAGCGTGAGGCCTGAAGAGTCCGTCTTTGCGTCTAGCAACAGACAGTCAACACTGGGATCGTGCCTAAACTTCTCAACAGCACCTGCCCTGCCAAGCCTACTGTACCCGATCTTGAAGTCGGCCAAGGCAGTGCCGAGGACGTCGAGGAACTCGCGGTACTGCGAAAAGACGATCGACTTCGCACCCGGATCATGCTCGCGGATCCAGTGAAGGTGTCGCCCCAGAGTGTCGATCTTCGTGCCATAACTGGTAGGCAAGTTGATCGTCTTGATCTCGTCCATTAGCTTTGAATCCACATCAGAGTAGATGGACGACTGCTGTGTCGGGGATGAGGAATTGGAAACCTGCGATCCCGGCGACGAGAAGCCCGATTGAACCTCCTCTTGCGCCTTGAACTCCTTCGGCTTGTACGTGATTCCATGCATGTCCTCCATCGTAAGCTTACGTTTGCAGACTGGACATGGACATGTCCTGTGCATGTTTCTCCAGAGAAATATGCACTCCTTACAAAACTGATGCCCGCAAACGGTCAGCACGCCGTTCTCGAAGGAGCATTGACAGATGACGCAGATTCTCGGGGCTGACTGGCTGCCGGAGTCGTCCCGTAAATGCAGCAGGAATCGATTCTTCGTCTTTAGCTGCGCCAGCGACTTCGTGAATTTGGCTTCTTTCTCCATGACTGCGTCGAGCGCAACCTCGTCGAGCTGCTCGTCAAGCTCTTCCCTGTACGGCGCAACGGCATCAGAAAGCTCCTGCAGCTGCCTATAGAACTCCAGCCGTTGATTCTGCACAGACCGGAACAGATCGAGTTCTTTCTCCATTCCGGTTATGGTCTTGCTATAGTCGGAAAAGATCTTTTGCAGAGCCGTGAGATGGCCCTTCACCAGTGAACGCTCATAATCTGATCTAGCACCGGCTCCGAGCTGCATTGAATTTTCGAGAATACGTGCTTCTTGAACCAGACTGCGTACAGAGCCGACCTGCTCCTTGCGAGCTCTGAAGTGGTTGCGCGTAGCTAGCAGCTTGAGTAGCAACTCTGGCGCATGGACGACACCGTTGAATTCGACATCCGGATCCAAGAACCATTTGGCGTCACGGACAAGCATCCGAACCTCATGATCAATCAGAGGAGCATCTTCGCCCGTGATGAAGGTGTTCAGATCAGCCTGCACAGCTTTCACCGCGTCAAAGTACACGTACAGCTCGTCTTGCTGCTTAGTTGAGTCCTCGTACTCTTCGCCAGTCGTCTCTGCATTTTCGTCCTCATCTACGAGTGGTTTGCGAAGATACTCAGCCATCTTGACTCGCCATTGGCCAATGACCTGGACTTGCTCGCGGATCACGTCAAAGAGCTCGTCACTCTTCTCGACAATGCGTCGACTTTCGATGCCAACCATCGCCAAGTCCTTGATAGCAGGCATATGGGTGAGTTTACCGCTCTTGGCGAGATCGCTGATCTTGCGCATCTGCCCTTCTGCCTTGTCGGATGTGTTCTTGAGAATCTCCTGCCGGAGCAGCTTAGCGCGTTCGTACAAGGTCGTTTCCAGCTCTTCAAAGTTCTTGAACTTTGCGGAGTCCGGCTCGACGAGGTCCTCGTTGGTCTTGATCTGGTAATATGCTGTTGCGGCGAAGAACGTGCAGACGTGCTGTAACTGGAGAGCGGTTCGTAAGTTGGCTTTCAAGCGTCCTGACGATGTGTCTTCATCCTCCTCAGCGCTTTCACCCTTCGCGGCTAACGCGGCCTTTGCAGATGCCAAACGCCCTCTGGCTTCCTGCACTAACGCAACGCTCGTATTCATGGCGTTCTCGTAGACCTCGAGAGCTTTCTCGCTACGGTGTATATCCGTGCCGTTGTTGCCAACAATATGGGCACGAGATAGCTGAGCGTCCAAGACAGCCCGCTCTTCTGCTCGTGTGCTGGTCTCGTTCTGTTCAATCATCACCTGAAGCACTTCTGCGACCGTCCTGAGTGGGCCTTGACCACGCCCAAGAGCCTTGCGATTGTGCCCACCCACTTGAGGATGTAAGCATGTCTGCCGCAAGCGCACCAGCCACATGCGCATGGTCTCTATTGTGCGAGCATCCTGAGGATCCCATGCTTCGTCTTTCGGCGAGCCGTCACTATTGAGACCCACGTCGTTGCACATCTCGGTCAGAAGAGTGGCGTAGTGTTGTTGTTCTACAGTGGAGAAAGGCACGGTCAACACAACACGCTTCTGAGGTGGCAAGTGGAGCTCGTCACGAACATCCGGATGCGCCTTTGTGTGGCGCAGTGCGATCTCTCCAAATATTCGTCGGAAAAGGTGCCGGTGGTTGGTGATGAGGTGGCTCCAAAGCTTCGCATCACTGCTGAAGGGCTGGTACCGTAGGAAGATGAGCAGCCCATGCAAATCTGAAACGTTCTTCCGCAAAGGTGTCCCGGTAACAGCCCAGCTGTGTACGCGCGGTAGGCGACATGCTACGCGCGCAGCAGCTGTCACGCCCGACTCCACCATCTGCGCCTCGTCCAAGCAGACGCGCCACCATTGTATCTGAACAAGCGGACTGCGCCTGCGATCGAACTTGCGGGCGTGCCGCATGTTGCGCTCTGGAGGATTCTCCGCAAAATGTAGTTCCCGTCCTAATGTCGGGTAGGTCGCCAGCACCACGTCGTACGAAGTCGACAGGTCGCGCACCAGGTCTGCATCAGCCTTGCTTTCCTTGCCGCTACCAGGGATACCATTGTACTGGTACACTCTCAACGCTGGTGCATGTCGATTAAGCTCTGACCTCCACTGCTGCAGGATCGAAGGCGGTGTGATGATGAGTGTAGCTTTGGATGGTATGACGGCAGTACCCGTGAAGACATCACGCACTTTGCCAGGGCCGAACTCAGGTCTGGTGTTGACCGCTACAAGGGCTAACACCTCAACGGTCTTGCCGAGCCCCATCTCTTCTGCCAGCAATCCAAAACCACCTGGTAATCCATCGTCCTCCACAGGCTTCTCGCGCGAAATGATACCTTGGAGATAGTTGACGTAGCACGACTGACCGTCAAGATCAGCAACAGGCTCGTAAAAGCTCAACGGGCTTCGCCGCTCGGGTTTGGGTATACGCCGTGTCTGATCATCTCGGCGCTCTACACCCTCCCGTTCCAGCATCCAGTTCACGGCTCGCTTCTGAAACGGATATAGCTCGCTCTCTAGAATGTTGTCAGGAAGCCGACCCGCGTCGATGCTCTTGTCTGGCACATGGACGCAGTCGTAGAAGTCCTGTGGCGTCCATGGCTGAGTGTGATCCACCGCTGCTCGCGCTTGGTCTGGGTAGGCCTGCGAAAGGAACTCGTAGTCGTAATTGGCCCTGCCCGTAGGCAAACGGGCCGGGAACGCGGAACTACCGGATCGCCACGACACTGAGGCTTCAAGCCGCACTACTGTACACAGCTGCCCTACGGATTGCCTGAGGCTGCATCGCAGGATTGTGGCAGGATTCGTCTTGTCTCTCCGACCCGCGTATGCCTCGCTGAGCTGTCCTGGGAGCGCGATCTGCCGCAAGGCATCGAGGACCGATTTGGGGATTCGGCTGGTGTCGATCATCAATATAGCGCTCTGCTTCTCTGGCTTTGTAAACCGCATCGTTCCACCACTTCCCTCGTCGATGCCATACGGCATGACTAGTGTTTCTACCGCATCTTGTAAGTCGACATCGTCTCTTATCGCTTCCTCGCTCGCCTGCCTCGTTCCAAGAGTAGCTGGAAAGTGTAGATCGATGGTGACTCGATGAATCGGTATCTCTCCGTCGCTGCGAGTGACGCTTGGGGGAGAAGGCAAATGGGTTGGCTGGTCATCATGCTTGAGCTTCCTGCGCTTCCTCGGACGCTTCACGTCATCATGGGGGGCTGAGTCTGCCGCGTGTGTGAGGAACCATCGCATCGGCGCGAAGCCACCAGCCTCGACCAGGATGCTCTTCTCATCGTGCGCCTTGACTTGTGTCGTCAACACGGTCACCACAGCGTACTCGTCGATGGGCGCCATGGTGGACGTATGCGACTGCAGGTGGTGTTGTGCGAGTGGAGAACAGTCGGCGGTGGCCCGAAGGTGGGAGGCAACAGTCTAACAGAGCTCTATCGATAAGAATGCTAGCGTGAACTCTATACCGCGGCGGCTCGGCAGTCGGCAGTCCAAGCTTCCAGCAGCCAGCTCCGACTCCGACGCGCGCGTGTTCACAGCCTACCTAGCTGGGCGTTTCCATACACCACCCGAACCCTCTCATCACCAAGGAACACCACCCTCGACCGCCAGATCCCACACCGTACCCGTCTCAAATCTCAGCTCCCCGGTCGCCTTCCATCCTCACGCCATCCGCCAAGATGATCCAACAAACAACGGGCATGCTCGGTGAAGGTAGGCCATGCCTGAGTGCTCGCTCACGGGCACTATACTGACGAAGTATAGATGGCATCCACATCGACATGAACCATCTCAAGACCGGAGAGGTCAACCTCGGTACCTCAATCATGGCCATCAACTTCAAAGACGGCGTCATACTAGGAGCAGACAGCCGAACCACAACCGGCGCATACATCGCGAACAGAGTGACGGACAAGCTCACACAGGTACACGACACCATCTGGTGCTGTCGGTCAGGGTCAGCAGCGGACACACAGGCGGTGGCGGACATCGTGCATTACCACTTGGGCATGTACGGCATCACCAACGACGAGCCACCGACCACGCAGACCGCGGCCGCCATCTTCCAAGAGCTGTGCTATGACAACAAGGACGCGCTCAGTGCGGGAATCATCATTGCAGGCTGGGATCAGAGACATGGCGGGCAGGTGTACTCTATCCCGCTCGGCGGCTCGCTCCACAAGCAGGCGTACGCCATCGGCGGCTCAGGCTCCACATACATCTACGGCTACTGCGACGCGAACTGGCAGGAAGGCATGACCGAGGAGGAAGGGATCAAGTTTGTCAAGGGCGCGCTGCAGGAGGCGATCAAGTGGGATGGCAGCTCGGGCGGTGTGATCAGGATGGTGGTGTTGACGGCGGCGGGTGCGATACGGCACCTATACCTGCCTGATCGCAACTACGATGGGCCAGGTACGGAAAAGCCATAAGAGGCTCTCTGGTGTGCCGTGTGGGACGATCGCACTGGCGCTCGTGTATCAACAGGCGTGGAACATTCTCGGGCGTTGGTGGCTGCTGCATGAGCGGAGCAGGCTGAGAGCAGCCGACTTTCACCCACACAAGCTCTAGCGTGCGTCTGGAGTCTGCAGCTTCTCGAAAGACGCGCTTCTAGTCTCTCGGCGCGGAAACCGCTCAGCGTTTTGTGGACCGTGGACGGCCGCTTCATAGCAGCCATCGTGAGATACAAGGTCGCCCTCAACGCCTGTAGACAACGTAGCAATGTACCAGTAGTAGATCAAATAAAGCATACCGCATCCCGGGAATGTCCTAGTTTGCCGAAGCGGCGTGAAAGTCAAAACAGTGACGGCGCCAAGCGGGTGGCAGATCGCTTGCCAGTTCGGGTGGGCTGTCTTGGTGGAAGGAAGTTAGGAACGCTGCGGGCGCGACCACTGCAACAACAGCATCGCCGCCGCTGTCCAATTCACTTTGAGTACAGCGCGAAGAGAGGGGCAGAGTGTATGTGTACCTTATATGGGCATAATTGAGGTGAGTGTTCTGTGCTCGGGATCTTCGTCTTGCGCGTCCGCTATCAACGTTCTCCTATGAACAATCTGACCGCCATCTGCACCACCACCACCCTTTCTGCACCGCAACCCGCAGGTAGCGGCATTGGAACCACAAAACTTGCTGCCTTCACTCTGGCCGGTGCTCTACCAGCTTATCGCACCCTCATCACGGCCTCGGGACACTACCGGATATTCACATGCCGGCACGTGTCACGGACCAGGATACCAGTGCAACGGCGTGGAACCAGGATCTCTGCCGCGAAGCACAAACGACGACGTCGCCGTCAAGCACATCACACTAATCTCGTCGCGCAACACAGACACCCACGACCTGCTCAACCGATGCGCTAATATGGGCTCGGTGGTACACGCGGTGAACTCCTTCTTCGGCCACACTCCCAGCCATTCCGACTACGCGTACCGAGAAACGCCACGCGCGCACAATCCAAGCCCGAAGCCGCAACGAAGCGGCACGCCGTCGCGATCGGACAAATCGGACACCCTCATGTCGGCTTCTGGCCAGAGAGCACCCAGCTCCTCTGGCACGCAGACCGTACACCATGCGCCAGCACAGCAGAAGCCGCGAGCGCCTTCTCAGCCCTCTGAGCGCGTTGGATCAGTCCCTCCCAGCCCTCCCTTAGTGGCGAATGCCGCACCACCTCCCGACAGCCTTCAGCCAGGTGTGCTTGCTGGCAATGCCGCGGAAACAGCTACGGCGGAATCGCGACCGCGAAAGATTAGAGTGCGAGACCTAGAGCATATCCAGAGCTTTGCGAGTGAGGACATGGGCGCGTTCTCGGAGATCAGGAGCAGGAGCCGGTCCAGATCCCGAGGATCAGGGGACGACAGCCCGCAGTATGAGATAAGCGATATGAAGGTCGAGCACATAATAGAAATGGTGGCCGGACTTCTTACCAAGATCACTACGACGAACGACCAGCAACATGAGCATCTGCACCGACAACCGGCGCATCTGGAAAACGCATCTCACCTCACATCTCAGACGAGCAGTGTCCTTGCCTTCCACGGCAAGAACGTGCCTAGCATTACGATCCTGAGCTATCTGAGCAGGATCAACAAGTACTGTCCTACCAGCTACGAGGTCTTCTTGAGCTTGTTGGTGTACTTTGACCGGATGACCGAGAGGGTGAATGCGGGACCGATGCAACACCTGCGGGAAGCGAAACAGCAAGCATACGAGCAGAACAGGAGCGGCAACAGCTCAAGTGAGTCGCTGCCGTCGGATCGGGATGGGATGGAAGGCGTGACTGCGACAACGCCTCAAGGCACGCAAACAGCGACTCCTCCGTCCTCTGGCTCACTGGAGAGGGCGGCTCAGCAAGGTGTGCCCGGTACGCCTCACAGCAGGCCTCGCCGAGCCGAGTCGCCTGGCATTCCTGCTGAGCCGTCTGCGGTCGATTCATACAATTTGTCGCATTTCTTTGTAGTGGACAGCTTCAACATCCATCGACTTGTCATTGCAGGCGTGACGTGTGCCAGCAAGTTCTTCTCCGACATATTTTATACCAATTCTCGATACGCGAAAGTACGTTTGCGAAAGCGTCATAGTTCTGACTAGAGAGCAAAAAGCTAACATAAGCTAGGTTGGAGGATTACCCCTTCAGGAGCTCAACCATCTCGAGCTGCAGTTCCTGTTGCTCAATGACTTCAGGCTGTCGGTGCCGGTCGAGGAGATCGAAGCATACGGCACAATGCTCGTCGAGTTCTACGCGCGAGAAGTGGTTGCCCAGCAAAAGGCAGCCGAGGCCATGTCCAGTCGGTCACTCAGCGACAGCTCGACAGAAAGCACCGCAACCGTCCGAGCTGCCGGCTAGGTACACCACCGGTAAACCCACCAATAGAGGACCCTCCACCCCTCAGGTAGCGCTGGAGCACGCTCTCCGCGACTCCGCGCAGTAACCACCACAATTCACATTAATTCGCCACATTGCGACACCTTGACGACGAGATGACGGCGCTGCCGATGACTTTAGCAACGCTTTCCACAACTCAGCCGAGTACCCCTACTAGATCGATTGCTTACTGGTTAGAAGGAGAGGGAGAGAGAGAGAGAGAGAGAGAGAGAGAGAGAGAGATCGCGATAGATATGATTGGCCGCGTTTCTTCTTCCACAAGCATGCATTGTTGCTCTTTTGGTACGAAGTATACCCAATGGTCTTGAGCCGCGTTTCCTTCGATTTGCTACGGGGTTGAGGGTTTCCATGATTGCTTTGGACAGAGACACCGAGGTCGCGAGGCTTCGGGGTTGTTCGTGCATCGGTGCACATAGAGGCGTAACGAGGCGCAGTTGCGGCGTAATGGTATTACAAGCAAACGAGCCGTCCATGACAACGAGAAAAATCGCTCCCTGAGCGTCAGCGATGTGTGATTGCAAGCCTCGTGTGAGGCTTCCAACGCCTGTTTCTGCCACGGGATCATCCGATGGCGTTTCGTGCCAACGGATGTTGTACCGAGCTCGACGGAAGTACAACAGTACGAGCTGTAGGTAAAGGTGCGCGCGGCAAGTCATGAGAGGTCCAGAGGACCAGTTAAGGTTGTGTGCCTAGACGCGTGTTCGGTGCAACGATTGAAGAGACCAGCCGGGATCGTCTATATTCAGGCGTTGCGACAGCTCCAACGGAAGAGCCGAAGAGGCAAAACGTGATCGTTGATGATGCTGTCGGCATGCCGATGATTCGGCCAACTTCCGGTTGGGCTTGTAACCTGGAAGCTGTAAGTTGTGGCGGCCCGACCTCGACCTGTCGCTGCCTCCACGTGCACGCATCTGCGCATGCATAAGGTCTTCAGTCATCCATCGGAGGATGCCGGCTCCAAGTAAACACTTTCAGTATCATGGGGCCTCCTGGGGCTGCTTCCGTTCGATCGTACAACGTCGAAGCCTCGAGAATCTTGCCGTGAACCAAGCTGAAACTTGGATCCTTTGTATACGAGGCAGGTACATTTCGGACTCGCAGCGCTCGGGACGCCGGGGGCAGTGACTTAAATTAGCCGCTAGTACTTCCCAAGCAGGCCTTCGTTGAATGACGTGCGTCTGACCTGGTATTCACGTTTCTGTCCGTTACGCAAGAATGAGACAAGAGCGCGGGAATGGCCGAGAGAACAACAGGGCGGTAACGGCAGGCTTGGAAAACAGCTCCAACACATTCTAGTTCCTACATAGCTACTTACTCACCTCCCTCCGCCGAACTCCATCGACATAGAAGTCTCAGCTTCGCAACCAATCGCTCGCTCGACGCTACCCAGAAGCTAGCCTTTCCGGCAGCCGCAAACCTTACCACAGCTGCAAAGCGACCGCGAGAAGCCTCGAGTACCGAAGCACCGCGCTTCACTCATATCGCAGCTATGGCGACGCACAACGTCTCACTGTAAGTCTCTTTCACGAGCGTCTTCACCTGTGTACAGGAAACGCTGACACGGTATAGCTTTCTCCCTTACACCATCGCCTTCCACGATGCGCCGACCGACAGACGGCAAAGTCCTCCGCCCCGTTTGCAAAGCCGGAAGAGCTCGGTCATCGACCTTCCTACCAGATCGAGCCAGCCTAGCCTTCTGAATGGGCCAACTCCTCCGCTCACACCTAGTCACACTCAGGCGAACGAGGAGTTTTTCGCCGCGAAGCTGGGCGTTGACCCTGCATCGCTTCACTTTGCGAAGCCGGGCGACCCCAAGTCGCTTGTCCTTAGCGACGCTCACATCGCCGATTGGGGTGCGCAGGCTATCTTCAATCAGCCGAAATCGCGCGCAGGACCACTTCCATCGGGCTCTATTCTTGACTTCGCTAAGGTCCACGATGAGCTCGAGAGGAAACGGCGGGAGGCGAAGACGCGGAACAAGCGAGCGTCACCGACTTCGCGAACTCCACGTGCCGGTAGCAATGACCGTTCCTACGAGGACAAGGCGTGGACCGTTGAGCCTGCCATACAAGGCAACGGCGGGCTCACGAACGCCGTCCGGGCTGCCGTTGATGCGGGCGAGATGGAGGTCGCTTGGGTTGGAACCGTTGGGTTTCCCACTGATACTCTGTCCGAGACCCTTAAGGAGGACATTCGTGACACCCTCGTCACGAGCCACGACGCTGAAGTCGTCTACGTCAGCGACAAAGACCTGGATGGCCACTACGCCCACTACTGCAAGACCATCCTTTGGCCCATCTTCCACTACCAGGTGCCGGACCACCCGAAGAGCAAGGCTTACGCTGACCACAGTTGGGAATTCTACCGCAATGTCAACCAGGCCTTCGCCGACAAGATCGTGTCGGGCTACAAGCGAGGCGACATCATCTGGGTTCACGACTACCATTTACTGCTCGTGCCAGGTATGATTCGACAGAAGCTTCCAGACGCCAAGATCGGCTTCTTCCTGCACACTGCGTTTCCGTCCTCGGAGGTCTTCCGTTGTCTGTCGACTCGCATTGAGCTGCTCGAAGGCATGCTAGGCGCCAATCTGATCGCATTCCAGACCGAAGAGTATAAGAATCACTTCCTCCAGACGTGCAGTCGGCTTTTGACTGTCGAGACGACGGAGGAGGGCGTCCAGCTGGAAGCGCACTTCGTCAATGTTCATTGCCAACCCATTGGCATCAATCCTCCAGCAGTCGAGGAGGCTCGGCAGAAAGAAGATGTGCAGGAGTGGATCAACGTCATCCAGGAGCGGTACAAGGGCAAGCAGATCATTGTTGCTCGTGACAAGCTCGACAACGTTCGCGGTGTGCGCCAGAAGCTGCTCGCCTACGAGCTCTTCCTCAACAAGTACCCGGAGTACCGGGAGAAAGTGGTCTTGATTCAAGTGGCATCTTCGACCAGCGAGCAGTCTGAGCTACTTACCACGGTTTCCGATATCTGCACTCGCATCGACTCGGTCCACTCGACCCTGGCCCACCAGCCCCTGGTCTTCTTGAAGCAGGACATTGGCTTCTCGCAGTACGTGGCGCTTCTCAGCGTTGCAGATGTCCTCATGATCACCGCTCTGCGAGACGGCATGAACCTGACAGCGCACGAATACATCTATTGCCAGGATGGCACAGCTACACAGGGTCGAAAGAAGCACGGACCGCTCATTCTGAGCGAGTTCACTGGCAGTGCGTCTGTGTTTGGCAACGCACACATCTCCATCAACCCGTGGGACTACCAGCAACAGGCCCAATCCATCAAGCAGGCACTAGAGATGAGCGACTCCGAGAAGACTGCCCGTTGGAACAAACTGCACGACGTGGTCATGACTAAAACGGGTGGACACTGGGCAAGCGGGCTCAGTAACACCCTCACGACAGTTTATGCGGAGCACGCCTCCCGCGCTTCTTCCTCTGTTCCACGCTTGTCCGTGACCAGGCTCGCGGAGAAGTACAAGAAAGCCGACCGCCGCGTCTTCATCCTCGACTACGAAGGTACGCTGGCACCTCACCGAACGAGCACCGGCATCGCCTTGTCCTCTCCTCAGCGTGTCCTCGACTCTATCAACGAGTTGATGGCCGACTCCAAGAACATCATCTACGTCATGTCTGGCCGCCGTCCTGAAGAGCTTGAGAGCACGTTCCGCACCCTGCCGACACTCGGCCTCATCGCCGAGAACGGCTGCTTCATGCGCGAATACGGAGTCGAGAACAACGAGTGGCAGCAATTCATCGACCCCGACTCAACCGCCAAATGGAAGGGAGAGGTCCGCAGCATTCTCAAGTACTACGAGGACCGTCTGGAGGGCAGCTACCTCGAGGAGCGCCGCGCAAGCCTGCTGTTCCGCTACGACAAATGCGGCGATCAAGAAGCTGCAACGCGCTTCGCTGGCGAGAGCGCCGATCAAATCAACAGTGCTTGCAAGGGCCAACGCATTCACGCGGTTCCAGTCAGCAAGGCTCTCCTTATCGAACAGATCGACTTCAGCAAGCGTACAGCCGCTCTGCACATCTTCGACCAACTGCGCGAGCGCGCCATTGCACGCGGATTCAAGGTCCCCGACTTCCTGCTCGTGGCAGGTGACGACCGCGAGGACGAGGTCGTCTTCCATTGGGCGAACGACCTCGCCAAAGCTCGCACCATCCGCGACGTCTTCACGGTCTCGGTCGGCAAGCGCAACACCGAAGCTCAGGCTACCATCACACAAGGCTCCACCGGCCTGCTCACGGCGCTGCAGAAGCTCGCGAAGATCTCGACTGACTCTACGCCGATGGACTACTTCAACAAGGGTCGTAATGCTTCAGTTCAGTATTAGACGCAGTGGCCACGCAGGTGGCAATTAGTTCGACGAGTCTGTGTCGTAATGAGGTATGGGTTAGGCGCAGGCGCTTATGCTCAAGCATGGCATGGTGTTAAGGAAGGGGTAGATGCTCGATCGATTGCTAAGTCTTACGGCATAATGATACCCCAGAGACGCATGTCTCCCTTGTATTGAGTTTTCCAATCATGCCAAAGCTCTTTATTCGGGGCTTGTGAACTCCACATGCAGCAACCCAGTTGTGCGACTACCTTAGCGAGCTAACCCAGCAGCAGTCCCGTGGAATGGTCATATCAGTGGGCCTGTGCACAAGCGTGTGCACGGCCCGGCATATTGCGGTCACGAGGCAGGCTCCGTTCTCAGTCGGTCAGGTTTGAAAGCTGACGGCTCTGGCTTCCACGCTTTGCGGCGGACTACGACGTAAGCGTTGAAGGCATCCTGTAGTCCACGAAGACGCAGCCATAGCTCCGGCTAAAATCGCGACCCAATGCGTTAGATCTGGTACATGGCCGCCGCCACATCCTCAACATCAATGATACCCAGTTCTCGTCGCTTCATGCCCCCTCTGCAGTTGTCTGCGAATTGTAACCATGCGAAGGAACTACACACATTTCTAACTGAAGAGCGCGTGGAGGCCGCAGACAAACAGTAGCACGAAGGGAACGGCCGGTTTCGGGAGCATGTCGAGCCATGGTGTTGGTGCACTCTTCGCTTTTGTTACACAGTTAGCTATACCGCCAGCCGCGCCATGCGACTAAGCCCGCGGCTGCCAGTCAGAGAAAGACACGCTCTCCGCCATGCCAAGAACGGAGCGCTAAGTGCAAGAAAATCCGCCAGCGCCAGCTAATAAACAGCCCAATTGTGCAGCGTCATGCGACGCTATGCCCGTCACTAATCATACTGGGCCGTTCTGGCCCATCACCACGTCCTCGCTGTCGGCTGCTCCATCCTCCGCCGACTTCATGACCTCTGCATCAATCACCATCCACTCCTTCATTGTCTCGGCGCCGCCGCGCTCTTGCAGGTACACGAGGTAGAGGGCCGTCAATTCACGCACCGTGTCCGGCGAAAGACACGCACGCGCAGCCCGGTAGACCGCTTTGACCCGCTCATACTCGCCTTGCTTGACCTCCATCGAGAACCAGCCGAACCAGAACGGCCGACTTCCGTGATATGACTGTTGGCCCTCCTCGTAAATCTTGCGGGCCTGGTCGGGGCGGCCGCTGATGTCACATACTAGACGCGCCCATTCCGAGACAAGCGCGCCTTGTGTGGATGTCGTGGTGTCTGGACTCTCCATATGTCTCTTCAACACCATGATCGCGGACTCCACGCCGGACTGCCGTCTCCGGAGGTTCGCCAAAGAGAGAATCGTCTCGAGATGGTTGGGCAGGATCATAAGGATGGCTTCGTGGATGTCGACTGCGATCGCCGGCTGGCCTATCGACTCCTCGTACTGTGCATAGTATAGCCGTATCGCTGGTCGTACGATCGGCACGAAGATGCAGCTGGCGCGCTGATAGATGTTGCGCACCTCCTCCTGCTTGCCCTGAAGAAGCATCCACCGCGCGTACCGAAACCAGAACTCGTCGTAGTTGGCTGCCGTCACCAGGCAGCGCTCGTACAGGAATTTGGTCCTCGTGTAGTCACCTTCCGACTCTTCGAAATCAAGGTACTTGCGCCAGTTGGCGAGCTGTGGCCCGTCGAGGTCCGTGACATGGTAATAAGGCCGCTTGACTTCTTGCTCGTATGTCCACCGTTTGGTCGTCTCGGTTTGCGTCTGTTGAAAAGCTTCGAAGTGGAGGTTGTCAAGCCGTGTCCTGAGTTCACGCTCGATGTCTGCTTCGGCCTTGGGCTTCATGCCAGTATCGTGCTCGATCTCGCGTCTGAAGGAGAGAATGACGTCCTCAGGCGCCAGCTCGGAGAGTGGACGGTTCTGCGCCATAGTGCGGTAGCGCTCGAAGTAGCGGGCATACTGGTGCATCGGGATGTGAATGATGCGATCGAGGATCTTGAAGACGCGGTCATGGGCGTCAAGGCGTTCTTCGAATTCGAGGTACTTGTCCCAGAATGGGTGGGCGAGGAAGTCGAGGCCAACGCTTTCGGCGCCACGCTCAAAGAGACTGTAAGGTGGTGTCAGTGATGCCGTCGTAGAAGGGAAAGGGTTATAAGAAGGGAGCAAACGAGGGCAGGTGGGTGCGAACATCTTTGGTGCTGAGCTCTTGGGCTGCAGCTGCTCAAGCATGCCAATGATCCGTCACCGAGTGCACGTGTCAGGCGAACGATGTGTAGGACGCTAAAGGAGGGCAAAGGGAAGTCTGATCAGTGTTGTGAGGGTCCTGATACGGCCAGCAGGTGGACAGGACCTCGCACCCAGCAGCGCGCAAACTGCAATGCAATGCTTGATTCTAGCGACGGGCGATGTGTTATGCTGCGACGGTTACGTGCACGGGCTGGGAAGGGAAGGATTGTCCTCAGGACTTACTCTCGTATCACATCGATGTCGTGCGTCGTTTCCAGCTTGAAGCCGCAGTAATTGGCCCAGAGGTCCACGGAGATGCCGATGCTGGCGATGCCGCGCTCATAGACCTGCCGCCCGTCAGCCATGTGTCTTCCGTCCCATCCGTCTCCGTCTTATTTTCGTCGTCTTACCATCTCCGCCGCCTCGGTCCCGGCAATCGCAAACTCCAGGTCGGCATACTTCTTCCAGTAGCCAAAGAACAGCGGGAAGCGCGCCAGGAAGCGGTCGTAGGTGTCGCGGGTGGCGGCGATGGCTTGCGGGCTCGAGTTGCGGTTCAAACCGCCTTCTTGCGACTCAGCCGCGCGTACCAGCTTCTCCCAGTGCTCGAACTCCTCCGGCTCCTCGAGCTGCAGTGAAGTGTCAGTAATGCGACGGTGAGGAGGCAGGCGGGGGCTGTCGGACTTACGACCTGCGCATTCAGCTTCTGTAGCTCGCGATCGTCCGCAAAGCTGAAGTCGGCCATGTCCAACGCCAATGATTGTGCGCACTGGTACGACTTAGGAACCAGTGGGACTGTGCACGAAATAGAATGGCGCGACCTTCAGTAGACGCGGCGGTACTCGGTACTCGACGGCGAGGCGGTTCGAGAGAGGTGAAGCGGCGCCAAAAGTAGTTGCAGTAAGGTATGTTGCGAACTTGCGGCCGAGTTCAAAGTTGCGCGTCGGTGCCGAACATAAGCCGCCGCGGGACGCCGCTCCGAACGTGCTCGGTCCGCTGTTGCTGCTGTACTCGCCGCCGCTCTCTCAACGGCGCCGATAACTTCGACCATCATCGGCTCGCACCCGCCTCGCCCTGTATCGCTGTGCAAAAGACAATGCCGGACTTATCTGGCCGGAGTCCCCCATCTCGGCGTCGTCGGCCATCTCGAGATTGCCAAGGTCGAGTACGGTGGCTTAGCGAACGAGGAGAGCGGTGCGGTGGTGGAAGTTGAGCGGCAGGGTAAGGTGTAATCTGGTTGGAAAATGGAAAAAGGAAAACGAGGTGGGTGGCAAACGGGCGCTATTGTGCGGACTGATAGCGCTAGCAGATCAAGAACACCGCCACATCATACAGGTCGACGCAATCCGTGTGAAGTCACCGCATAGCCTTTGCGTCTGCGATATTGACCACCAGGACGAGGTGAGAGTTGCGTGAGATTCCAGCGCAGTATTTGCCACACTGCTATCATCGGAGCCTCTTTCGCCTGTCTGTCGTCCACCATTGCGAAGGAGCTAACGCCAGATGCATGGGTGTTGTGTATGGCACATCCCCGCGTGAACCTCACTACACGCCCAAGACCAAACAGAGCCTTCATGGAGTGAGCCAGATCGCGGTCGACTCGCAGATCATGCTGTAGACTTGAGGCCAGTGAGATACGAATGCACCCGTGCCGACGAGCATGCCTCCAATCTGGCAGGGCTTATATGTTTGCGTGCGCGGTTGCCGCATTGAACGTACGCATGGTTCAAGATCGAGACAGTCTTGAAGCTTGGTCCTAGCAGGAGGGTATTGACAGGTCAAAATGACATTTGTAAGTCCATAGTAGCGAGTACAGCTTGGTTTCAAACACTCGGGCCGCTCAGGCGCGCCGGTCCTGGCGTGTACTCTGATCCATGGCTTACATAGATGATCTCTTCATGGCCAGCATGCCCGAGCACTCAGCCTCGCCACATCCGACTGCTTCTCCGGACCAATGCTGGCTCCTCCCTCTTCGCAATCGAGCGGCAGTACAACTGGACGTACTTGGTATGGACGTGGTGCGAGCTTCAAGCGAGAGGTCAAATAGCGCAGCCGTTTTATGTGATCGTAAGGACCACCAGCTGTACCCCTTTGGGGACCAGTTCCTGCGCACTCCAAGCGTGCCGCGCATGCACCCCCCCTGTTTGGGAATTCGCCCCCGTTGCTCCAGTCCATCCCTTTGGACCCGGAGCGAAGAAATCGCATACGTGAACGTTGCGGCCATCCATGGTCGGCGGAGAGGAAACGTGACCCGAGCGTGAAGCCATTTCGCCGCCTCGCAAGCAAGTGACCCGGGCATTTGCCATGATCTCAGTCATGGTCTACTTCCAAGTGTGAGGCATGTCTTGATCTGATATGGAGAGCCGGAAAGCGATGATTCACAGGCAGAGGGGGCCCTGCCGCTTGCCGGGCGGGCAAGGTTTCTCTGGCAGATCGGCCAGTGCGATCAGGATTTTGCACTGTGGTCCATTGCACGACGTTGGATATACTCGCGGTAACGAGCACGAACAGAGTCTTCACTCCGGCCCGGCATCTGCGCTGCTAGAACCCTGAACGTGGCTCCCTCATGCCTTAGACGTGCAACCTTATCGTCCTCTTCGGGCGTGTACCGAGCTGGAGCGGATCGGCGCACGCCTTGTAAGCTATTGTAAAAGTAGTCTTTCACCGAGGGCAACGATCGTCCAGGAAAGTGACGTTGCACGTCCGACCATTGAAGATTCGCATCGGCACGTAGTCGTTGTAGTTTGGCAACTTCTGAGCGTGTCCATGATGCCGCAGTTGAGTGGCGGCCAAGTGGTGCTTCGGACATGCCCACTACGTCGTAGCAGTGTTTTCTGATAGCTACGAGGGTGCGCCCTGGCAGTTCTCGGGCCGCATCAAGGTAGCTGCGGTTTGCCGCACGCGAAGTCTGAAGCACTTCATCCTCTTCTGCCGACCATCTAGGCCGTGAGGGCTTGCTAGGCTTGCCGCGCAGTATCCTGATTCGCTTCACGGCTGCTTTCAACGTCCTTCCAGTCACGCGCGACCCGAATTCACTCCACGGAAGTCCCATGCCTACAAATTCCAGCAGCTGCTGGTCTTCATCGGGAGTCCAGCGTCGGCCGCATCTGGCAATGCGAAGGCGTTCTCGCCATTCATCCGCAGGCGACCTCTGCGCAGAATAGAATCTGATCGTGCAGCCCACACTGGAATACCTTCCAAAGTGTGAGCGAAACTCCATAAACGCTGAGCCCTTCCAGACTTGAGCGGCATGCCAGGCATGCCGGGGAGTCGCTACAAAAAGCATGCTGGAGCGGATTTGTATCTTGAGTATCTTGAGTAGCTCATGACCTGGTTGGCCTGCCAAAACCCGTGCAGTATCGATTAAGTAGCTGGTGATTGACGGAGAAAAAACACAGCACGCATGACGGGAAACTTCAAGACGTGGATGGACAGGAGGACCTGGAGGAGTCTGGATCGATGTCGCGTAACGCACAGACCCCAATGCGAACATTTACGTCACGTGATGTGAACAAATACTCGAACAATTCAGTGTGCCATTCAATGAGGTACTATGGGCAACATCTTGCAAGATACGTGAAGATATATAGCATGCCAATCTGCACGGGTCGTCCTGCACATAGCCATCCTTATGCACCCGAACAGTCCCACGACCCAAGAACCACAGTTGCCATGAGCGTAGATGCTAGCCTCTCGTGGGTAGGCGCACTTCCTCATGGATAGGTCACCTCTTGTTGGCGAGGTGGCCCACCACCTGGTCAAACTCGTCCCTCTTCCGCTTGCGTTCAACAACGTCCTCCTCACTGTCAAGCGCACCATCTTCCTGATCAGCCGCATCGTCCTCCCAGGTTCTTGGCTGCCAGCAGCGTATTGTGCCATCGGCGTGTGAGGAGTACATCTCGATGCGATGAGCGCGCCACGCGAGTGAAGTGGTACGGTTTGTCAGGTTGCGGACACCGCTATCCGCAGTTTGTGCCTTCTGCAATTCGGCTACGCGTAGGCGCTTCTGCAGACTTCCAGAGTGCATGTCGAAGCTCAAGATCTCTGTTGGGTTTGGGTAGTAGAGCAACTCACTACCAACGGGAGACAAGTGGCTTGGTGCAATGAGCGGCGCAAGAACGGTCGTATGGTTGTTCTTCAGCGCGGGTCCGAAGTTGGCGAGCGTATTGGCGCCAGTGGTCATATCCCACACCCGCATTCGCTCGTCTTGACCAGTGGAAACCAGGTACTGGCCGTCATCGGTCCATACGACTCCATTGACAGCGCCGTTATGTGCCCTGCCTCGCTCACGTCGTCGAGCACCGGCGCCTTTGCCATCATAGCCGGCGATGCCAATACTGTCCTCCATATCGAGAACACCGAGACTGCTAGCGCTCCTCCGGATGTCCCAAAGCCTGCAGGTACCATCAGAGCCACCACTGGCAAGTGTGTTCTCGTCCTTTGGATGCCACGCAACGGTAAGAACAGAGCCGGAGTGGCCGGCCAGAGAGTGGGTCCCTGAGCCGGTCCGCAGATCTACAAGACGTATAGCCGGGTGCTGAGATGCACATGCCACAAGCAGGTGAGTGGCAACGGCGGAAGTGGCATGAGAATATACAGTCGACCCAATATCAAACGTTGCTGAAGCCTTCAACGTCTCCGAAGACGAAATCTTCACGGTTCTGCAGAACGATGGGTGTGAGGGTTAGCGGATGTCTCGGTCGAAGCCTTCTACTCATCAGTATGCTTACCCGTCGTAGCCACTGGTGAGGAATGCTAGAGAGTCAAAGGGGTAGAACGAGATGTGCGTGATGCCCAAGCTCTCCGTCGTCGATGTTCTACAACGTACTCAGCACGGTAGTAAGTGAGCGACTGCAGGTAGCGCACCTTGCAGCACTGCCATACGGCAGATAGGTGCCCGGACCATCACTGGTGGTGTTCTCGGACTCGAGGTCCCATAAAGCCACCGACGAGTCTGCGCCACCAGAGAGAAGGCTGACCCGGCGGTCAATGCGGGCATATGGTAACAGCTGCTGGAGAACGAACTCACTATCTGCCCTCGAATCGATCTATCGCGATGCTATTGACACCGGCGGCATGCGCAACACTCGCGAGCCCAAGTGCGCCCCTCGAAGATGGTCCATCTACAGCACTGGTCTCCCGTCTTGTCAAAGCGAAGTGCACATTCGGAGCTGTTTGTAGTGCTTGCAGCAATCGGTTACTCTGCGCGAGGGCAAGAGCGTGCGGGCTGATGATCCCAGCCTGCCGACTCAGCAGGAACGAATTCATCAACGCACAGGACCATCTTCAACAGAGCGCAGTACTCCGTCGGCTTGATTCATTCTGAGTATGTACTAGGTAATGTGAGGTAGTATGGAGGAAGAAGGCAACAGAAAGCGACGTTCCCAGCACTCTTTCTTGGCGACAGACCGAGCGTCGGCCGCGGCTGAGGCCCGGGGCAAACATCGCGCTCATTCTCAACATCTTACAGCTTTCGAGGTCTGTCTCTGTTCACGCAACACCAGTTCCTAATGGCGAATGCGAAACGCGATGATGGGGAAACGATCGATAAGAAGAGGCCGGCTTCACTATTCGACGCAGTTGCTGGCCGAGTCGGATACGAGGGCTTCCTCACCGAGCAGCCTCAGCCATCCAGATATCGGGACACAGGGAGTACCTCACTAGCTGTGATTCCGCCTGACGAAGTGCTATTTCGGCGCAAAGATGCCCCAGCGCGATATGAAGAAGACGACCTCTACTCAGCTGATCGCCACCTCCGAGCCCACCAACCACTGCCGGATTCTGACCTGCTGAAAATCATTCATGCGTACGCTACTGACTTTTACGGCTCGGGGGCGTTCGAGCATATGCGACAGAGTTTTCGATCAATGGATGAGACGGCCCTTCTAGCAATGGGCATACTACTCGAGGAAGCGGCCGCCGAGTCCCTAGGGCGGACGGGTGATCTAGCTTTTATTGAGCAATCGGATGATTCACTGCACGAAGGCAGTGTCAATAATGACTTGTTCTTGCGTAACGGACAGCTGAGCAGGTGTGTCATCAGTCGACCCCAAGGTGGACGAGGCATGAGGACTGGACGCAGTAATGCTCGCGCCCTCCGCAACATTCCTGTCGCGATTCGAAGCAGACCCGGCAACGAAGAGTAACACCCTCTCCGTTGATGCTTTGCATTCATCACCATCTTCACCTCCATTCCTTACGTACTAGGGTCGCCACGTACTATATTGGAGTGCAAGGGACCCGCTCCAGTTTCTTCCAGCCCGTCCGCCGGATATCTAGATCTTTGGCTCCACAGTTCCCATTTATACGGGAAACAACCCGAGCCTGTGGCCAACAGCCTACAGGCACCAGGCTATGTGCAAAGTCGATCTGTCAGAGACAGGGGGGTGGGCACTTGCAGCAACTAAGCGCGATACGACGACAGAGCCGCTCGCTGCCTAGATGGTGGAGTGGTGCTCTACACTTCGCTGACAGACGCAATCGCACGCGGCACGCACGCCCGAGGCGCGAACCATGGTGCCTGCAGGATGCGACATAGCTCATCCCAAGCTGAAGGATCATCGTCTATCACGATCGCGAGCTTCTCCTCAAAGCTTGTGGCTTTCGATCAATGTGGTCGGTATGACGAGCACCACCAAAGCCAGCAGTCGACTGTGTCTGTATGGCAGTCTATGGCCATCATCGAAACTCACGGCGGAGCGGATCGCTTAAGTCCCCACGAAGGTCTGCTCCCATTTAGCAGATGACTTTAACCGGCGAACGCCTTTCCGACCTCACCGAAAGCTGCGCGCATGCATAACGCGTCTTCAAGGAACAGCATGTTTTAGTCTGCTAGAAGACAAACATGGCCTATTGAGTGTAGGAGTGGCGCCGTATGATGAGGCTGCAGATGGCCAGCATGCCCTGACCGGGTACCACTGACGCTTTTGTGGATCGCACTGTTCGCCATCGCCTCCATGCTAACTCGACGTACCTTCAGGCCATGGGTCAGGCAATTCAGCAAAGATCCGTGCAGGCGGGTGCCAGAGTGGTCGTGATACGTCGGATTACTGCACAGAGGAACGTGTGTTACGTGCACACCAATATGCACCTAAGCATGATGGACTTGGTATTGCTCTGATTGCGACGGCCCGGTAACCGATGCTGTCAGCCCGGACCCGTTCTTGACAACCTGGAACTCTCGAGTCTCGAGACGCTTTTGATTGAGCCGCACAGCCGCACCCACTCGGCTTCGATGCTGCCCACGGCTACCGCATCGCCATCGCCGCACATCGTTGCAAGTTGCGGACCCAGCAATAGCCGAGACATAAGTAGAAGGATATCGTGCGGGTCTCATCATGCAGCCAAACATCAAGCGACCGAATTGTCGAGAGTCACATAGCGAGTGGGGCACTTGAATCCACTCTGGAGAAAGCTGTGGAACGTGGGGAAACTGGAGAACTGCCCGTTCTCCAGTTCAGATCGGCACGATGCTACCGCCAGTGGACAGGTTCCACTGGCCCAGAACTACGTCGATCCTCACACTTTAGCAAGGTCGTTGGCTGTGGCTGGAGGCCGTCGTCGAGATTGGTTCATGTCGTTGGCTAAAGGCAGCTGCATTTAACCGGCCTGTGCGGCCTCGCCTGACCGTCCCCGGGTCCTTGCCCGAAATCGTGGAGCAGAAACATGGAAGATGCGGGTTAAGACACATGGGAGTCCAAGCTTTGCCGCGACCGTGCTAGCCTCTCCCCGTCTCCCTTCTTCTAGTCGAATTGCATGTGAGGTGGCCAATCACACGCCTAGATTCCTGGAGGAATTACAAGTTACGCATGCCGGATGCCACAGTCCAAATGGTGGCGCTTCCGCGTGCTCTGCGTGCTGCCGGTGTCATATACCCTTGCCAGTACTTGCGCCGGATAAAGAGGATGAATGAACATTGGATGGATGCAAGCGGTGGCAGCTCATATATCAGACCTCCAGCACCCAAGAAGCGGCCTTGGAAACATCGGACATCTCACTCACTCCCGTCGTGACTCGCATACTCACTGTGCAAGTGCTCGAACGATCACTTACACATCGTTGACAATCGTCACTACTACCCAACAACCACAGCAATAATGGATCGCCCCACGAAGGGCACATTCCGCCTGGCGGAGCGCGAGTTCCCTGCGGTAACATGGTATACGGTAGGTTTGACCGACTCGATAGCCAGCGCTGGAGCTTTTGGCTAACAGCGTCGGCTCAGGATCCCGCCCTGCGGCGGACATATCTGTGCTTGATGTTCGTCGTGATCACATCTGCGACCAACGGTTATGATGGCTCCATGGTCAACGGTCTGCAGAGTCTAGACGCATGGTGAGTTACACAATTTTTTTATTGCAAGAAGTCCTGCTAGGGTTCGTGAGCGTGTGCTGACTAGAGATCTCTTGTACCCAGGCAAGACTATTTCGGCAACCCTAAGGGCTCTCTGCTCGGCCTCTTCGCCTGTATCATGTCCATCGGTTCGCTCGTGGCTCTGCCGGCGGTGCCATACATCGCAGACATCTTGGGCCGCCGCTGGGGTATCATCATCGGCTGTTTAATCATGGTGATGGGTGTGATTCTCCAATCCATCTCAGTCAACTTCAAGATGTTCATTGCGGCTCGCTTTTTCCTGGGATTCGGCATCGCCATTGCGCACGGAAGCTCGCCCCTTCTCATCACTGAGCTCGTCCACCCACAACATCGTGCCACCTTCACTACCATCTACAATACCACTTGGTACGCGGGGTCAATCATTGCGGCCTGGCTCACCTTTGGCACCAACCACGTCGCCGGCAACTGGTCTTGGCGTATTCCATCGATTGTCCAGGCTGCACCATCTTTGATCCAGTTGACCTTCGTATGGTTCGTCCCAGAGTCTCCTCGCTGGATGGTTGCACATGGTCAGGTTGAGAAAGCCCACCAGACCCTTGCCAACGTTCACGCCAATGGCAATCTCGACGACGAGGTAGTCTTGTTGGAGATCCAGGAGATCAAAGACACAATCAAGCTGGAGCAGGAGTTCGAGGGCAACGGCTGGATGGAGCTTTTCCGTACCAAGGGCAACCGCCGCAGGGTCATGATCTTGCTCACTCTCGGTCTGTTCTCCCAATGGTCCGGCAACGGTCTCGCATCGTACTACCTGAACTTGGTACTCACCCAAATCGGGATCACCAACGGCAACACCCAGCTTGTCATCAACGGTTGCCTGCAAATCCTCAACTTGATCGTTGCTGTTAGCCAGTGCTTCGTGGTCGACCTCTTCGGCCGCAGGACGCTTTTCCTCGTCTCCACCAGCGGCATGCTTGGCTCCTTCATCATCTGGACCGCCTGCGCTGCCACCTTCCACAAGACTCACAACGTAGGCGCCGGCCACACCGTGATCGCCATGATCTACATCTATTACGTCTTCTACAACATGGCCTGGTCGGGTATGCTGGTGGGCTACGGCGCTGAGATCTTGCCGTACAGTCTCCGTGCAAAGGGCCTGACGCTTATGTTCTTGATGGTTGATATTGCGCTGTTCTTCAACCAATACGTCAACCCGATTGCCCTCGGCAAGCTGGACTGGAAGGTATAACATTCGCCATTAGTGATTCACTCAATTGTGAATGCCGCTGACATTTCATAGTACTACATCGTGTACTGCTGCTGGATCGCCGCCGAGCTCGTTGTCGTGTACTTCCTCTATGTGGAGACACGTTACACGCCGCTTGAGGAGATTGCCAAGCATTTCGGTATGGTATCGACTGTCCTTTTAACCAAGACACCCGCTAACAGAATATAGATGGTGAGGACGCAATAGTCGGCGGTGCGGTAGCTACCGAGAAGGGCAGGGCTCTTGCAGGTAAGCACCTCCACGCTACCTCTATCACTTTCGCCTGCTAACGTATTGAACAGCTGAGATTGGTGGCCTTGACACTGTCAACCTTGGCGAGAAGTATGGTGCGGAGATTGAGCAGAAGGAGCTTTGAGGGAATGGTTTTGCCGGGACATTTGTTCGCCTGCCAGCAACACAAAGCAGCTGCACGCCTTCGCTTTAGTGCGCATAGCTTATGGTACTTAATGCAATCGTGGACTCGTTCATACTGACACACCGCCTTTTTCCGACGTCCGAACTAGGTCCTTTACTCTCTTGCTCCTGAGTCTCCTCGCTGCATGCCTTTGGGTCTTGTGACCGGTCACTGAACAGTTGGCGCACACCTTCGCCCCAACCGCGGCACAAATTCAGTATATGGTGGAAAGTATGGCGTCCCTGCATCCGAATGGCTGGCATTAGCGGATACGGGTTAGCTGGTGTTCGTTCAAAGAGAGGAGAGTTGGTGGTCAGGCATACACAGGACCATGGACCCGTTGAGCGCACGATGGTCCTCCAGCACTCGACAAGAACTACCAAGGCGTACTGACGACCACGGTGACAGCGCGTGGTCCTTACAGCATGTGTTACGTATCACGTGCGAGGCATCAAGGCTGACGTCTTGCAGACCGCCAGTTCCAGGCAGCCTCGCTTCTACTCCAACGTCACTTCACTGATCAACCGACCGACCTCCATCCACCACCCTCAAGATCAAGTCGCGACTCGAGGCCTCTGAGCGTTCGCAATCATGGTAAGCACGCTCACCACACTGCCCATCGTACGTCCTCACTAACGATACACACAGGCGCCGAAGGTGAATTGCAACCCGATGAAGCTCGCGAACATCGTCACCTACTTCCAAAAGTCGCGCGTCGCACACAACATCAAGGACCTCGAGAAGCACTTACCATCGGTGGCGTCCATCAACGGCATGCAAGTGAAGGGTACGTCGCTACTTTCACTCAACTATCATCGCGATCCGTGCTGATCGTGACAGATTACCTCCAATCGCTCTCCGATGAGAACAAGATCAATGTCGAGAAGATTGGCTCAGGCAACTGGTACTGGTCGTTCGCTTCCCAAGACAAGAAGACCCGCCAGAAAGCTCTTGAGGATGCACAGACTGCATACCACAAGGCCGACGCTGTCAATGAAGACTTGAAGCAGAAGCTGGCCGAAGCACAAGCTCAGCGCGCCGACGAAGAAGACATGCTGGACAGCGGCGGCGAGAGCCGCGACGATCTGACCGCCACGAGAGCAGAGATGAACGCGGAGGTGAAGCTGCTGCAGAAGGAGCTGGCTGCATACAGCGACGATGACCCGACTGAGCTGGAGCGCAAGAAGAAGGAGTCTCAAACGTTGAGTGTGGAAGCTGAGCAGTACTCGGATGAGATTCTCTCCATGGAAGGGTGGTTCAAGAACATCATCCCGGACGAGGAGGGTATGATGATGCTGCGCATGAGCATGTACGGGGACGAGTTCGACGCCGAGGAGGGTGCGCTGAAAGAGTTGGTGTGAGTCGCTCCACTCTATGGATGGAACGTTGGTGTGCGAGGCTTGACATCTGATGAGCCTACATGTATGTTGCTACCCGCTTGCTGCTTGTTGCTTGAGGCTCGAAGCTCCCACAAAATGGAGTTTCGCCATGGGACACAAAGTGATGCAGCACCGACCGGCGTGGACAACGACTCGACCCGTTCGGGCATCTCGAGCAAAGTGTTGCTATTGAAGTCTCTACCAGCGGTGAGACAACCAATCGCGCTTCAGAGCACAGCATATCCGCTTGCAATCAAGCCGGAAATTGCAGGGCTTTGGGAGACGAAAGGGGCAGCCCACGCGCCTTCCTTCTCCAGGTTTGTGGCGCGCTAAGTCGCGCTAAGTCGCGCTCCGGGTCCGCATGACGATCGCCACCTGCCCGTTGAGGAACCTCGGAGAAAGCTGTTCACCATCAACATTGCCGTGCTTCAATCCACCACAGCGCACCATGGCGAAGAATGGCAAAAGAGCCTGTTGGACTGAAGAAGAAGAATCAACGCTCTTACAGGCCATCAAGTGCGTGAAAGGTGCGAATTGGACGGAGATCTCAGATCTCCACGGCCCTCGGGGCACTGAGAGTCGGATCCTTGGAAATTGGACCACCAATGCTATATCTCAAAAGGCAGTCACTCTATACAAAGAGAAAGGCCTGACCCTGCCTGCAAGCAAGTACATGCGCGGCTACAGAGAAGGGACACATGCCTCATCTCAGCAGGACACCAGGCGCCCAAACGATGAGGAGCTGGTACGTGAGCCTGGCGGGCATACGTCGTCCTCGGAGATGCTGACATTCGTTGATGCTCGCAGCAACACACAAGCCTGCTGCGGCGAAACACCGATGTCATGGATCTTTCCGGCAACAATGAAAGCGAGGACGACGGGGTTAGCGATGCACTGCAGGCGACTACGATGGCTCGGGGGACTGGCGTCGTGGCTAGAGAGGATGTGGATGGCCACGAAGACGAGAAGGATGTCATGCTGCAGCTACGCATCGAGGAGAGCCGGCGAAAGGAAGCCGAATTGCTGCTCAAGCTGCATCGGATGAGGAAGGGCACTGCATAGAGCAAGGCGCGGACAATCTCGGATGCTGTGGACTCAGCTCAGCTTGCGTACTTGGCATGAACGACCTAACCTGTTCGCTTCTTCCGTATTGACTAGGATAGAAGGACTTGGTATAGCAGGGTGGAAAGGCTTGCGCGAGTGCCATTCTTGCAGCAGTATCTATACCATTTACCTTACCAACTGTGCCTCATCCATGCACAGAGGTGTCGGCAACGCCTACGCTAAGTTCAACGAAAGCTATTAACCCCATTGAAACACCACCTGCTTCTTCCCTTTCTTGCCCTTGCCCTTACCCATCTCCGCTTCTTCTACTGCTGGCGGCGTCACCGGTGCGCTACCACCAGGACCCCAGGCGTTGACCGTGCGACCGGCGTTACTTCTAATAACGCCAGCCCCGGTATACCCTGGGCTGAAGACAGAACTTGTCGGCTTCTTGGCCGCCGGCAGTGACGGGAAAGCATCCGCGGCTCTGCCCAGGTTGACCGACGAGTGAGTGCGAGAAGGCGCGGGTGATGGACCGGCCGAGCTTGTGTTGGACGATGATGCCGCCGCTGCAGGACGGAGAGCGAGCCAGCCAGGCGTCGGTGCTGGACCAGCATTACCTTTGGACGACGTGCCATTAGCAGCAGACAAAGAAGGGAAAGCCGAGCCAGCAGCCTGTCTGGGTCCCGAGCTACCAGAGCCAGATGCAGTACCCCATGACCGTTGTGGCTGCGCAGCACCGTGGCTGCGACCAGACTGAGCTGTCGAGCTCTTAAGCTTCAACACTCTGCTCGCACCAACGCCTTGACCGAGCACACCCGCAGCTGTCACCGCGTTGGCGCCTGCAGGCCCAGGCAAAGTTGGGTAGTCCTCGTTGATCGCTTTCCAGTCTGCCCACGCCTTGAGGAGCGCATCGCGCTTGCCCGCGATCTCGAAGATGTCGGCCAGTTCTTTGATCAGCTTTCCAAGTTCGGCAGAGGACGTGTCAAAGAGTGCAAAGAAGGCATCGATCAAGTCCGGCGCGTTTATGTTGCCCGTGCGGTAGGATGATATGCGCTCGCGGAACTCGGTGAGCTTGACTCCGTCATTGCGCAACAAATTTGATGCGCGCTCGGTTACCGCCGCGTGCCGCGAGCGCCGGGCTTGTTCCTGAGGTGTCAGCTCTTCTGCAGGCTGTGGCGGCGCTGGTTCGCTCTGGACGGGCGGCCTGTCGTGCAAAGCTGGAAACGATGGCTGCGCGGGTTGGTGCCTTGGGGTTTGTGTCGGACGTTGTGCGGTCTGCGTAGGACGTTGTGCGGTCTGCGTAGGACGTTGCGCGGTCTGCGTTGGTGGTGGCGGCTGCGTAAGCTGGCCGCCAAAAGTGCGGCTCGAGACAGTCTGCGCGCTTTGGATCTCTCTTTCTCGCTGATGTGCAAGCTCTGCTCTACTCATCTGTCCCACCGAAGTCGGCGCCACGCCATCGGCATTAGGATCTCTGCCTCTACCACCTCCTCGACCACCTCGTCGCGGCCGGTCTTCGTGGTATTGAGGCCGGTAGTCGAAGCTTGACAGATCGACTCTCCTGGCGTCGCGTCCCTTTGTCATGCCATTCGGATGTTGTTCAATTTGATGAGCCTTCAAATCCATTTCCGAGTCGAAGACGACAAACTTCTTCTCCTGGCACTCCTGGTCCATGCAGGGGAAATGGTCGCGGTTGAAGTGTTGCTCGAGCGCTTCGTAGTTGAGATAATACTGTGGGTTGTTGCCGCCATTTCTCCTGTCGCACAGATGGCACCTTTCGTGTTTGTCACGGCAATGAGTGTATAGCTCATCCTCGCCGTAGAAGCGCTGCCTGCAAAACCCGCACTCTGGATGGCCCTTGAAGCCGCTCTGGTTCTCTGAACCTGGGATGTCGTCTCCGTACTTCTCATGCTTACGGAGCTCCTGTTGCGTGAAGAGCTCATGCTCGTGCGTGAAGACCTTCTTGTTGCGCGTGCACAGATCACACATGACCTTCTGATGCACACTCCGAACATGACGGTGCAGATCCGGCCAGCCCATACAAGCGGCATCACAGTCACCATCTGGACAGTTGTAGCGCAACAACAAGACTGTATCCTCGAAAACCTCCGCCTTCTCGTAGGCAATACCGAGATTGGCATCCGTGCGGTAAAAGTCCGACGCCTGATAATCCTCAAACCTCTTCTCTCCCTCGTCCGTGAAGATCACCGTCTGCGCCTCCGTCCTGCAGTGCGCGCAAGCCTTCGTCTTGTACAAAGCTCGCAGGCGCAAAGCGCAGATATGGCACGTCCGGTGGTTGCAAGGTGCCACGCTTTGGTGGGAGATGGTCGAGGCGCAGATGAAGCACACCTCCGCCTCGACATCATCGCCGCCGTCGTCCGGCGCACCCTGCTTCTGCTCGCCTGTAGTGTTGTTCTCGGCGTCCTTGGTCAGGCGATTCCCAAAGACGCCGTTACCGCCAGGCTGCGGTGGTGGTTGTACGCTTGTTGGATCTCGGTCTGAGGCGCTGGCTGCTGCTTGGGTATGGCTCTCAGCTCGATCTCTGTTACCTCGCCCTCCGCGTCCGCGGCCTCTGCCTCCCCTGCCTCTGCCGCGCAGGTCTGCTCTTGCTCTGTCTTCGCCGCGCTCATTCGGCATGCTCACGCTCGCGCCATGCACATTCCCCCGGTTGTTACCACCTCTGCCCCGCCCTCGTCCTCCCCCTCTATACTGGGATCCTGCCGGTGTTTCCGTGCTCGAGGCGGTGGTAGTGTCGGCCATGGCTCGGTGGATGTCGCGGGCTGTATTGGCGGGTGCTTTTCTTGCTATGCGTGGGTTTTAGGACTGACGGCGGTGACTCGAGAGCGAGCAAGTCACGAGCGATCGGTTTGCTGTCAGAAAAATACACGGTTGTTTGATTGTACGTAAATTCGATGTTGCTTAGCTACATAGTAGTGGGTGAGAAATACCCATGATGACGACAGCACAAGGCTGACAAATGGATGCCTCAAAATACTATATATCATCCTACGACACCGCTTCCAGGCACATGCTTGCGTTGGGAGATATGCGTGGCTCTGCCTCAACTCGCCTTGCTATGAGGCTACCTGTCTACCACCCGACTGGGATCGTGACCGTGGATGGAAATGCACGGCTATGTGTAGCGTTGAGATTGATTCTTGGAGATAGACGCAACGAGCACATGATCCCAGCGGTCTCTCGTGACCAGCTTCACTGCCAGTGGTCTAGTCTTGATGACGAGGGCAATCGGGGCATTTGCTAATGCACACCACTCGTCGCCACACCCCTCTCCTTCTTCCATACCTCCCGTATGGGCGCATAGCATTTTTCTACCCATTGGTGCGGCTCAGCGCTTTTCGACGCCATGACCAGTGCGCCCGCCTCTCTACTCTCCAGCCTCTCTCTGAGGTTGCGTTTGCTACATTCGAGCAAGCTCCCGCCCGGATACTCCCCCGACTGCACCATCTCCATCATAGCCTCCGCCACGTCTTCGGGCGTGATACAGACTTCGTCCGTGTAGCTATACTGTTCCGCGACATCTTTCGCCGCATCGCCAGTCCACAGCGGCGTCGACACCATTCCTGGGCATATACAGACGATCTTGCAGTTCTCGTCCACATCGGCTTGCGTCATCGACTTCGTGAACCCTGCGACCGCATGCTTGCTCGCACAATAGAGCGCGGCGCCGTACGAGCCGGTGATGCTCGCCGTACTCCCCACAATGAGTACCACGCACGGCTTGTTGGCGCCCAGGCAACTACGCATAGCAATCCTCGTGAGCTTGATCGGATGCTCAGTGTTTATCTGCAAAGCCTTGTAATGATCGTTCTCGGTGTCGTATAGGAAAGAAGACCATTTCGGCTCGAAGACGCCTGCTCCGGCAATCCAAACGTCTGCCACGGCTCCGGGGCCGAAGGCTTTGAAGACCTCTGACGGGATGGCTTCGAGATCAGACCAGTCGGACACGTCACACTTCATGAAGGTGGCGTTGCCATTTGAAGAGTCGACAAGCTTCTCGGCCTCAGGCAGGAGCTTGATGTCGGCGACAAGCACCCTCGCTTCGGCTGCCAGAGCGAGTCGGACGAAGGCGAAATTGATGCCTGGCCGATATGTCAGTGGCGCGTTACAAGCGGTCCAGCTTCCATCCTCACTCACCAGAACCTCCGCCAGTCACAACGGCTATCTTGCCTTTGAGCTGTATGTCACCAACAACCATGACTGCTGACCACTACTGTTAGAAGTATAGTAAGACTTCCCACGCGCAACCGAGATGGCGGTACGGAGGATGGAAACGTAGAGAAAGGTCAGGTTGATGTCGACCTTACCACCTATCCAAACCAACGATTCCATAGGCAGGGAGTGAGTTGCGCCAGGGCCAGCCTGAGCTTGAATCGTCTTGCAGAGTGGGGCTGGACTCGTGCCTAACGTTTTCCACAAGCTGTTTATAGGACTACGTGCTACTTGACTGAGTGTGTCGCAGTGTCCGAGGACCCATGTTGCTCTGTTGCTGAGGTGCTGGCCGAAAGGCGTGCGAAGAAGGAATCGTCATGGCTTGCAAGGAACATGAGAGAACAGAGACATTCCATGAAGCGTGGAAGTTCTCGGTTGCTATGCGCCAAGGACACAGTCACCTGACTAGCTGCGAACACATCGTGCTTCTTGACTTGACAGCAGTCAGACAAGCTATAGACACGGATATCTAACTACGACCAGCGCCAGATGCAGAGCTACATCGCCATCAGTTCCTTCTGCAGTCCGCAGAGCCGTCCCGAAACGCCCCACAAAGACCTGACCGGTCTTTTCCCTCCACCCATTTTTGATTCCATCGCAATGCAAGAGTATAGACAAGTGAGCCCAATGTAGAAAACGGCCCCCTCCATTACCATCTAGCGACAGACATGCGTCGTCTGATGCGCCTCCATTTCCCGTAGGTCCATATACATTACGTCCTCCGCCGTGCGTCACTCTGGGCGTTGTTCCGGACCGGTAACGCGTCACTTATAGCTGCTGTACAAGTCGCCCAGGGCTGGCTCTTGAGCAACTCTGCCGTCCTTGTTGCGCCGGCCAAACTTCTTCTCCGATCTCTTCTTGGCCATCTCAGCCCACCCTTCATCCTCGTCCTCGTCTGCGTCGACCTGCCGACTCGAGACCTTCGGCATACCCTTGGGCTTGTCGACAATCCGAATGGTACTCTTCTGCGAGTCTTGCCCACTCTCCACCCGTTGCAGGTTCGGCGAGCTTTGGGAGTTGGTGAAAGCTTGCAGCGTCATGGACGACGTCATGCTTTGGGAGCGTCCAGTGCCTGCATCGCCGTTAGTCTGCACCGGCCGGTACCGGGGTGCCATCCCAACATTGCTGCGCTCGCTCGGCGCTATCGACGGAGTGTAGCCAGGTCCAAGGCCCCCGGGGACGTTGAGACCTTGCACAGATGGCGCGTAGTTGGCCGGCATGGCACTGGTGGGCCGCGGCGGGCCCTGGCTGTAATCCCACTGGGGAGGCGGGTTCATCAGCGTCATGGCGCGACCTTGGTTCGGCATTGGACCTTGCAACGACGGCGCATGGGTACCCATGTGTCCTGCGCCCGGGACACCAAGGAAATCCGGGGTTGGCTGCCGAGCTTGTGGCGTGCCCATCTGCTGCTGCATGGCCATCATGTTTTGCATGAACTGCATTTGCATCTGCATGAACTGCTGCATTTGTTGCTGAGTCTGGTCCTGGGGTGGCATCATCATAGGCATGCCCGGCACATATCCACCGGGACCATACGCTTGCGGACCCATGGCACTACCCATGCTCATGGTACGAGGCATTCCTGGCATATTCGAGGGCAACGGGTCGTAATTGCCGGTCAACATATTCGGGCTGCCTCTCCGCGCAGCCTTGGCACGCTCTTCACCTGCAATCACACCCACAAGTCCACCAGGATGGCCCATCTGTGGCCCAGCGGGTGCACCACCGTAGGCCGATTGCGCGCTGCTGAAAGCCAACGATTCACGGTTAGCCGGATTCACCAAGCTGGAGCCGAAATAGGGATCGGCTGGCAGTCTCCTTGCAAACGGCGGCAGGTTGCCTTGACCGGCGCCACCTCCCATGACCGAGCCTGCCACAGAGACTTTCCTTTGACTAGGGTCCTCAACAAGTCGCATTGGTGGCCTCGCTCCACCAGGGAAGCCATGCGCCTGGAGGATGCCGAGAGGTACATCATCATCCTCGTCATCCATCTGCTTCCCTCGGATCGTCTCACTTGGCGGCGTACCACCAGCGCCACCCAAATGCATGCCAGGTGGCGCGCTGTTCGAGTGCCCCATTGAAGGCCGAATGGTGTGTGGCAGATCCGATGGTCCTCCACCTGTCACCTTTTTCATCTGCTGCCTGTAGATTGCCATGTTTGCCTCCTGCTTCCGTCTCTGCTTCGTAATCCGCTTCATATGTTCCACGTCGTCCTCGTCGTCATGATCGTCCGCCAGATGCGCGTCGTCTTCGCTATGTTCCAGGCTGCTCTCTCCACTCTTTTGCAGCGCGTCGAACTGGGCCTTGGTCATCTTCTTGGGCGTACCGCCCTCTGTCCGGTTATGTCCAGGCATCATAGCCCGGCTTGCAGGCCCAGAAGGCGAGGAGTCGAATAGTGGCTCCTCCTGGAAATTGTGAGTTGCGAGCTTCGCTGCCCTTGGGGTAGCGTTCCGTGACTCTGTGCCAAAGAGTGAGTCGTCCTCCTCATTCTCTTCGCTGACGGCGGCCGGCCTGCTCGCACCAGCAGTCGCGTATCCAGGTTGACGTCGTCCGGACGCGGCATTGGATGGCGCTGTCCTATACGCAAGGCTTGGCGCAGGGTCTGAGGAACTCGGTTCCTGCGGATCGCGTAACGCCACTTTTTTTGCCCAGCGGTCTCCATCATCCAATTGCGTTTGTCTGTTGTTGTAACCTTGCTCCCTCTCTTTCTTCTGGTCGCCCTGATAGCCCATCTGTTCGTCGGAAGAAGTGCGCTCAAGCCCAGGCGACGAGGTGCGATCTGGGACAGCCGCGTAGCCTCTCGATTTGCCGAGAAATGCTGGAGCAATGGCGCTGCTGTGCGCTGGTACAGGCGGTCCATCATCGAACCCCGGCGAGCTTAGCGCCGAGTTGGACATCAAACCATCCTGCGAGTTCCGCGCGTCGAAGGAGTAAGGCGAGCTCGTTTCGTCTCTCGCATTGCGTAGTCCATTAGGAGAAGGGGTGAAGGTTTGCCGAGAATGAGTTTTTGGTGGGAACATTGGCTCGGACTCCTGCTGAGTGTTAGCGTCATCTCCGCCAGGGACAAGGGCTCCATGTACTGTTCGGTGGAATGCGCCAACAACCGGTGGTGGTGGCGGTGGCGGCATCGACAATTTTTCTCTGCTCTTGTTTTTGCCGAAACCAGCAAACATGTTTCCGAAGTCATCTCCAAAGCTTTTGCCTAAGCTCAACTCCGGGTCCAGTCTGGTCGGTACCGCTGTGCTTGCGTCACTACTGTTGGTCATCGACCGGTCTCTTGACGGGCTATTGCTCTGTTCCGAGACTCGCGGCGCGCCATTGACCGGGCTAGTGGGTACAGAGGGCGCACTGGTCTGTGGCACAGAGCCTGTCCGTTGGTGCTTCTGACCAAATGAAATTGCTCTGACTGCGCGCGCCTTGAATGACGGTGGAGGTGGGAGTGGAGCGTCCACATCGGCGGTGACAGACTGGTACATAGACGTGGTCGCAGACTTCCGCGGAAACAGTTCCTCTTCGTATGGCTCGTGCTCTTGGTCCAGCGATGAAGGCAATGTCGAAGAAGAGCTATGCCGCGCAGATGCTGCTGACGAGTCGTAGTAGCCGCTGGAGCCAGAGTTTGTGGTTCCGCCACTGCCCCTGTCGCGTTTTAGAGCCCAGTTCGGATCGAGACTCTTGATCTGTTCAACGGACCTGTTCGCTCCCAATGCTACGCCCAAATTCTCCGCCGATTTGCCTCGAAGTTGCTGCAGCGGAGAATTGAACGGTTGCTTCCGTGGCGCTCGGCCATCAAATGTGTGCGGTGCTTTGTGCGGTCTTTCTATTACACGGAAGGAAGACTGGCCAGGTGTGGATGTCGGAGCGGAGGGCTCAGGCGCGATGTCGAGGGCAGCGCCTGAGGACTTGCGGCGGCTGAAGAGCTTGATGTTCGGCATACAGTCGGTGGGTCGGTGTTGGGCTTGTGTACAGTGTCGTGGTCGAAATGTCGTCGTGTGCAATGGTCGGTGACGTCGAGAAGACTGGCGTTTCAAAGTATGTACAGATGGAGCTCTGTGCGAGAATTCGTGTGCAGGATCTCGGCGGCCGTTAATGTTCGTATACAAGCGGCTGTCGGTGCCTGTGCCTCGCAAGAATGACTGTTAGCATGCGCTATGATACATGATACGTTGGTCTCGCAAGACTCGATGGAAGAGTAGTACTAGTAGTGATGCTGGTGGTATGGCGAAGGGGGGAATCTCACGACACCCTAAGCGTGTCAGTTCTGAGCCCAGTGGCCCAAGAACATCTCTTAGCGTTGCCTTCCCCGCAACGACGAAAACCTAAACGAGAAAGAGAACCTACACCTGCTTGCTTGCTTGGAATGTTGAGGTTGTCGTAGTTCGTGAAGACACGAGAAGAAACAGATGGCAAAGATCGCAGACGTCTCAACGTGATCGTCACCGAACGATGGCTCAGCACTCAGCAGCAGTGCGTATGCCGGAACAATGCAGGGACAGAGACTGGACGGCACTCGGAAAGTTCTCAGGAGACCACTACCACTACTAGCCTCCTTGTTGATGGTCAAACATTTCGTGCTTTCCCGTCCAAGCAAGCTCTGCCCGCTTTGAGATGCACGGAATCGGTGTAGTACAGTAGTAGAGCGCTCCCGGAAAGGCGTGCCCATCAAAGTAGACCGTGATTCGCTGCGGCAGCCCATCGATGTGCTGCACAAGGCCAAAGGTACCATACCATGTGGCTGAGTGGCTCAACTTCTCAAGCTCCAGAGCGACTGGGTCCCACCCGATTAATGGATGGCGACGGGAGGCTGGCAAGGTCGATGCTGCTGTTGAGCACGGCATATATTGAGGCTCCCGTAGTTACAACAGTACAAGAGGCTGGGGAAAGCGCCGCCCACTACGAAAGCTCGTGGTGACGGCCTCACAAGTCCGGTTCGCCCGTCGCGTGTGCAGCGAAGCCAATATGGTGGGCTGGACAACCACAACTGTTACCACACGCGTGAACGCTCGCTTGAGTCGCTTCTGCGAATTGACGATCTGACCGGCTGTGGCGCGCCGCTTATTGCCACCTGCAGGTGCATCTCTATTTCTGACGCCGCCCGGCGCCAGACTCCAGTAATATGACCCCGACGTCACACCCCCTTTCACACGTGTTTCCCATACTCTTCCCGCTGTGATGTACTCGATACTCGATATCCAAGTCGGCGGGGATTTTTGGGCAACAATGTAAGTCTTGCAATACCATCGGAGAGTCGGAGTTGATGTCGATGTCTCGAATCGAGACTGTCGATGACCCGATTCTTTACTTTATTATCATGCAGCCATCGTATGCGGCCTGCCGCGCATGCGTCTGCACTCTGCAGGTGGGTGGAGCCGTCCGCTTTCTGCGAGCTTGCGCAAGCCAGGCTTATTTGCCAGTGCTGGCGGCTGAGCCCTGAGCTCAGCGAACTTCGAAGACGGAAGTTCCAGGCTCCAGCTGGCAGCACGGCGAATTCAAACATGAGATAGTACTGCCACTTGTGACCTGGCCCCGATCATTGCTGCTACAGTCAGCTACATCACCTTTCCCGCTAAGCTGCCACTCTTGGGACTACGACTTGAGGTGTAGCAGTCTCCTTGGCACCAGACATTTCGGAGGTACACCGTGCATGTTGTACCACCTCGGCACTGGCAGGCGTACGTACTCTTCTCTGCACCTGAAACCGCTGAATTACTATTGCCGTGGCGGATTCGCACGACCTCTCCACTGTCCAGCAATGGCCGAACACGGTGCGATCAATGAACGGGCTCAGATTGGCTTCTCCAAGAGCGCGGCCTACGATCAATACCGACCAGCTTATACACCGACAGCTACCGAGGAACTTTTGAACCAATGTCGTGTGGCTGGCAAGAAGCATGCCCGGGTCCTCGACTTAGCCGCAGGTACCGGGAAATTCACCGAGTCTCTCGTCAGCCGAGATGAGCAGTATGACATTATCGCTGTTGAGCCTCATGATGGCATGCGCGATGTCTTGGCCGAGAAGAAGCTGTCTGGTGTCACGGTGAAGACCGGCATGGCCGGCAGCATACCGCTCGACGATGAGAGTGTAGATGCTGTTGTTGTCGCCCAGGTAGGTACAATTGATGTTCCTTCCTATTACGGCGGGTAAACTTCACGCGCCTCTGCCACTCAAACTCCATGTTCATTGCGAGCCGCGAGCTAAGTGCTCGCAGGCCTTCCATTGGTTCGCCAACAAATCCGCAATGAAGGAAATTCACCGCGTCATCAAACCTCACGGTGCGCTGGGCATGATATGGAACATCGAGGACTACAATGCACCCCGAGACCACAAGGCCACCACCACCTGGGAAGCCAACGTGCAAACCCTTACATGGACGTTCAACGACAACGAGCCGCGCTTCCGGCATCAGAAGTGGCGGCAGGTCTTTGAAGATCAGAGCAAAACGACGCCTCTGTCTTTGATCATTGCGAATGATCAGTACTTTGCGCTACCGCTTGGAGAGCACCTAGAGCCGTTTGAGGTATGGCTGCCGAAGGACAAGGTATGGGAGAGGTACAACACCATCTCCCACATTGCGGTGCTGGAAGGTGAAGAGCGCGAGGTAAGCTGGACCCGGAGAACCTCGACCTCTAAACGAGACCCAGCTTGCATTGCTGTTTGCGAATTCGATGAGCTGACGACCTCTGCAGCGCACATATAAGACCTTTATGGACGCTCTTAACGGTCCGGAAGTGGAGACCAACGAGAAAGGCGAGGTCGCGGTGCATGGTAATACGTATGTCGTATGGACTACGAAGATACCTGAAGACGGCCGTGCTAGCCTGACTGATGTCGAGATGCCGGGCGCTTGAAGTGATGTGCAGATTTTTGCTGTGACTTGTAGATGGAGCAGCCATGTCTCATAGCATGCTGCCCTGCTCATCTGGATTCAGGCAGGAACGGTTGGCTGTTGTGACCACCAAAGGTCTGCTGCAGCTCTGTCGCCTCCTGTTCGGTGCGGCGGACGCTCTCCGGAGAAGGCTGCAGTCGTCACTCGTTGTACGCAGTCGGCGGACTTGGCCTAGGCGTTCCGTCGGAGGAGTACCTATGAGTCGGCAGAGATGTACATAACTATAAGCAATCAGTCTACGCTCCAAATACCGCTGTTGGTCGCACTCACCGTTGTTCCCTCTCACAAACGCGTCTCCGTAGTTTCGCCGGAGTTTGCCATCGACAAGCTCCTTCGTTTGCTCCAGTGCGATGTTCATGTAGCCGTCGACCGATTGCAACTCGCCTTCGTATAAGGTCAGTCCACGGTCATGACAGACTCGTCCGCGATCTAGACGTACCCTTGTACACCACGCCTGAATTGAGCTTGACAGTGACCGGTGCACCAATGATCTCGCTCAGGAAGCCGGATGGATCCCGAGCATCTGCTGCACCATTCGGTGCTGGAGCCGGAGCGCTCATCGTGGTCGTACTGTTTGCAATTGTGGGAGTGTTGTGAACTTGTGAGAGGTGTGTGACGAAGGCAATTTGCGGGCAGCGTGACTTCGCGTCCACGCGGGCCCGTGCGCAATTTAAGCTCGCCCGCGATCGCGACACGCTTTTCGAGATCTGAAGCCACGACCTCGGTTACTACACCTTCCGGTGGCCACGAATGACGACTTGACCGCTATACCACACGAACAGCATATACAACTAACGCACTCGACCATGTCGATGTTCAGCAGGCCAGCTTGGGCAAAGACGCAGGAGTCCGACGACGACCAGCAGCCTGACGAGGACCTCTTCAGTCACTCGAAGCGATCCTACACCGAGATAGTCGCCGAGGAGCAACGAAAGAAGAAGGAGCGAGCGGAGAAACAAAAGCAGAAGCAGGAACGTAAGGAACGCAGAAGCTCCGGGAAGCGCATGAAGGACGAAGATGGCAAAGGACGCGGTGGAAGCCCGAAGCGAAGGCGTATTACACTTGAGGAGAGCGAGGATCTACTGGGAAGTGTTGGCTTGACGCCCACAGGCGCAAGGCGTCGGGGGTATAGCGAGGATGAATTCGGCGAAGACGACGACCAGGACATCTCACGCCGGCGGTCACCACGACTCAATAAGGTTGCGAATAGAGACAGTCCGAGGCTTGGTGTATCACGAAAAGCACCGCCGCCGACAGTGATTGAGCTCGGAGGTTCGGACGACGAGATTATTATGGAGCCCAGCATTGCACGACACGAAACCCCGGTGGAGGTGGAGGAAGAGTCGGACGATGAGTTCGCCGAGCTAGCCAGGCAAGCAAGGGCACGAAGGCTGAAAGATGAAAGTGCGAAGAAGTCGCAGACACCGGACGTGCAGTCTCCTACGCGCGGGCAGGGAGCAGCAGATACTGGCCGCACCGGATATCCCACACCACCATTGCCGGATCCGCCTGTCAAGCTCTTCATCTCCTCGGAGTTGCCCGGGACCCAGGCACTGATTGTGTACCGAAAGCTCTCACAGCGTCTTCAGGAGATCAGACAGGTATGGTGCGGCAAGCAAGGCTTCTCCGAACAGCTCACCAAAGATGTCTATCTTATCCATCGCATGCGGAGACTTTACGATGTTACGACGTGCAAGAGTCTTGGTCTCTATGTCAATGGGGAGGGTAAGGTCGCAATGAAGGGCGCCGAGGGGGTGGACGGCGTCGACCAGGTGCATCTCGAGGCCGTGACCGACGAGATTTTCGCGCAGATGAAGGCACGCAAGGCTCGCGAGGAGCGGAGGCGGCAGGGTTCGCTAGAGCCAGAGGAGGATGCCGAGGCTGGCGCGTCAGAGACGCAGGCCGCGAAAGAGGAAGAACTTATTCGGATCTTATTAAAGGCGAAGGGAAAGGAGGAGCCCTTCAAGCTGAAAGTGAAGCCCGTGAGTGCCCTGCCATTGGTACTGCGAGCTCTACTGACCACTTCGACAGACCACGCTCTTCTCGAAAATCATGACAGCTTGCAGGCCACACTTCAAAGTGGGCGACAAGCAATCGCTATTCCTGGAGGTCGATGGCGAGCGCCTGGATCCTGATGAGGAGGTGCAGAGCACCGACATCGCCGACATGGACTGCCTCGACGTGCACATCGTATGATTATCAACGATCAGCTGCCCCTCAGGGGCAAACTTGCATTTGGAGAATTTCGGTGGCTCTGGCATGTTGCAAGAAGAATTGGCTGAGCGCCTATACCGCGCTTACATTTCGGTGATACCCACACATTTTGCTACGCCTCGCTGTTTAGTTCAGGTACCATTGCATTCTCACAGGCGGCCCTCAAGTCAGCCTCCAAGCCAAACGACTCCACTTGGGCTTTCAGAAGGGCCACGCGGCTTCCATCTATCTGCGCATGCATGCGTGAACCGGTCCGTTCCATGCGGCTCTTTTACCAAATGGTGATTGCGTCGCTTCCAATTGGGCAAAGTTGCAATACCGATTTTGACCGAACTGTCGCGGTTCTAGTGCGCTGCAGGTTGATGCCTTAGCGTCGTTGGGCATCTACGTGGCAAGCTGTTAGCTTCTTGCCAGCTTTGCGCTGCTTGCGGCCCAAGGCAACCGGCATAGGAGCGTAAACTGACTCATATCCTTCACACAAGCCGCGGTGATGAGATGAGGAGCCCACGTCGAGTGGCTATTTGTAGTGAACACATCGTGGAGAGACAAGGTGACTCATCCCATGGACGAAGCAGCGGTCTGTATGCTCCCATAGAGGCCCGACGAGCGCCATATACGGAGCAATGAGAAAACGATTCAGTTGATCCACGTGCACGTGCAAACAACCCGACTTCCCGGGTACTTGTACACTCAAACCTCTTCTAATTGTGCGACGTTTTCTCCATCGCAGTCCTGCAAGGTGTGTGACACGGCATCACCAGGCCACACGTCGAATTTCCATTGCAACCAAAACCTCCTTCACATCAATGCCTTCACGTCCAGCTACCAATACCGAACTACGCAGATTGAGGAGGCCCGATCGTGGCAGAAAGGAGTGAGGCGACGGTCTGCACGGTCTCACATCCGGTTGTCGAAGAACGACAGCCTCGTCGTTGTCTGGGATTCGTCTTCAGGCGTCACCTGGGAAACCACAGTGCGACACCACCTTGGGACGGTGTATCTCACAACAGCATCTGCTCAATCTCACCCAGCGGACGACCACTGCAGTTTTCATATTGTTGCTCTGGGCGCATCGACAAGGTGAGTCCATCGGGTCCTTTCGCCGTCCAATGCAATAGATATGCCGGCTTTCTACTACTGCAGGCCCGCTTTTGGGCCGCGGTGAGACGACCAGAAGGTCTTTTCCTAGCTTGCCTTCGATTCTGTTTCATCAATCTTCTCTGGATCATCGACTGATCTGTGTTGCGACAGTTCGGCCTTCGACGACATAACCAGAGCGAGCGCCGACCGAGATACATATATTCGTCCCGCAGGCATCCCACCTCGCGGCATCGGCGAGCTGACGACATCGGGCGGTGACGAGGACCGGCATTTTATGCACAGCGACATCAGCAACTTTTGCAAACAACGGAGAGCACAAACAGTACCGTATTGTGATAACGAAGACTCTGAGATCGAAACGTCAGGACTCAGAAGCCACAAGCCCTTTTGGAGCAGTGTCTCACCTTGTCATCCGGTTTCAGATCGGCAGAAACGAGGGGCACTATTCTTGCGAGCGCGTAGCATTGGCCTGTCACGTCTAAGCAGCCAACAACCAACAAATCGTCTATGCCCCTTTCTCGCCATCGGGAACGACAGCATCTCGACAAGCACCGAGCACCAGCCCACCACTGTTGACCGCATTCATACCTCACAGCACTCGAGCGGAAGAGTTCAGAAATCCATCACATGAACGCGGTCACCGAAAAGTCAAAGCGCGATAAGATTACCGTAGCGCGGGTCTTCCTAGCAACGGTCCCTCCATCTCGGACTGCTAGCTCCTCCCCGAGCAGAACGAAGTGAGGTCAACAAAACAACGGGACCGCCTGATCACCGGATGATCCATGCCGTAAGTCTTCTCTGCCTGTGACTGACGCCTCCGAAAAGTAAAACACCGGCTCTTGAAGACACCCATCAGCTGCTCCTCTCTCTGCGCGGCTTGAGTCCTCGATGCGCCGCGAGAAGCACGCGCCTGTTGCTAACGACAAGGGCAACAGGAGCGCGACGACATTCACCGTCAGTTCTGGGTCAGAGCGGGTGGTTCAGGTGTACCCGCAAAGACGAGGCAACTCCTCTGGCGGAAGCCGACCGGTACACTCGCCCTCGTCCAGCGACAGCCGTAGCTTCAGCTCCACCAGCTCCGACAGTTTCATCCAGGTCGAAGCCCCTTTCGACGAAGAGGACGACGGGATCGAGCCGTCGGATTCCGCCTCTCGCTCCCGACAGCCCACGTCGCGGCGACGCACGACGGAGGTGCGGCCAGCGCCAACGAGGCGGCACTCCTCTCGCAGAGTCGAGCGAGAGGAGTTACCGCGACGCCATTCGCCCCGCCGGCAGCACTCTAGCAGACACCGCCGCGCAGAGTCTCGACAGACGCCGTCTGACGAGTCGAGCAGTGTGGCGTCCTATGACGACTACCCCTACAGCCACCATGGTGCGCCGCAGCCACCTCGCGCGTACCCTCCGCCCTCAGGGTTCCGGCACGTGCCTGCGCAGAGCCATGGTGGCTACCCTCCGAGCATGACCTCCGCCGCGGCTCCATACCCGGATCCTTTCGCGCACCAGCAAACGATGGTGCACGTACCGCATCAAGACGCATTCGGGTACCCGCAACCGAACCCTTTCTCACCTCACACACAGCAACAGCAGAACCCGTTCTCTCCGATCAGCCAAGGCGGCTCGAGCTACTTCTCCACCGATCCACACGCGCCGCCACCTCCAATGCAACATCAGCACCGCCCTGCAGGCCCACCACGACCGCAGAGCTTTGCCGCTCCGTCACAGTACGGTTCGGAGATGGCGATGTCACCATACCCACAGCCAGCGCATCCGGGCATGCCTGGTTACCCGCCCTACCAGATGCCCGGCCAGATGCCCGGCCAGATGCCCGGCATGCCTGGCTATCCTTCAATGCCTTGGGCATATCCTCCGCCATCTCACACGAGCACACCGGCACCCAAAGAAGAGAAGAAGGAGGAAAAGGTGGAGGAGAAGAAGGACGACAAGACCATTGCCGAGATCGAAAGCTTGAAGGCGCTCATCCAGAAGCATGAGGAGGCGCGGCTAGCGGCAGAAGCAGAGCGAGTGGCACAAGCGCAGGCTAACGCTGCTGCAGCTGCTGCTAAGAAAGCGGCAGAGGAGGCGGACAAGCAGAAGAAGGAGGAGATTGCGGAGGCCTCGAAGAAGGCTAAAGAAGAAGCGGAGAAGAAAGGAGCAGAGACGTTGAAGAAGGCCAAGGACGAGCACGAGAAGAAGCTGGCGGAATTCACGAAGGCGCAAGAAGAGGCGGAGAAGAAGCAGAAAGTACTGGAGGAGGCAGTTGAGAAAAGCAAGCCTATGCCGGACATGCTCAAGGCACCCATCAAGTTCAAGGATGCGGTGGGCAGGAAGTTCAGCTTTCCATTCCATCTGTGCAAGTCCTGGAAGGGCATGGAGAGCTTGATCAAGCAGGCATTCTTGCATGTGGACGTGATTGGCGAGCATGTACACCTAGGCCACTACGACCTTACTGGACCTGATGGCGAGATCATCCTGCCACAAGTCTGGGACACGATGATCCAGCCAGACTGGGAGATCAGCATGCACATGTGGCCCATGCCCGAACCGCCCCCGCCAAAGGAGGAGAAGGAGAAGAAGAAGGACAAGCTTGCCGAAGACGCTGCTATCGCTGCCATTACCGATCCGTTTGCCGGCATGACGTTCGAGAACCTCGGCATCGTGGACGTCGAGCCCAAGAAGCCCAAGAAAGGCAAGGACGGCAAAGGCAAGAGAGCGAAATCCAACTCCATGGACATCATCGACATCACAGGCGGACCACCCATTGGCGGCTTCGGCGGTCCTCTCCCGCCGCCTCCCAACTTCCCGCCAGGCATGATGGCGGACCCAATGGGCATGGCCGGCATGTTCCCACCCGGCATGATGCCGATGATGGACGACAAGAAGCAGCGGCCCAAAGCAAAGTCCAAGGGCAGCAAAGACATCTCGCCGTGGGCATCGTGGATGACCGGCGGGGCGCGGCCGGCAAAAAAAGATGATGAAAAACATGAGCTTGTCAGGCACAAGTCGCACGCCAGCGCTGCTGTTGCTGATCAGACCGTCGCTTGCGCGGTCATGTGATAGCGGTATGTGCTGAGCGGGTGGCTCGTGTCATTGACGGGCTCATAGAGTGCATGCTTTTCCTCCCGTGTCACCGCGGGTCTTTCATGCCTCAACCCTTCCATTTGGATCTTCTTTTGATTTTGAGCGCTTTGGGCTTCCCATTTGCTCTGTTTACTTGGTCATATCTGGTCGCGATCTGTCACGGGAAACAAGACTCGGGCGCAAGGCATTGGGATTGAGATTTGGGATTTCGCAAATGTCAGGCTTTCAGGCTTTCTCCTCTCGATGATACCAATCTGCTTTTCCACTGCACTCTGCTTGATGGCTTGGGGGCTGGATGATGAGACGAAGCATGCAACCGGCGCTGGGCGCTGGGGTTGTGGAGAGGAAGGAGGCGACGACAGCAGAGAAGCCATCGGCGCTTGTGATTAGCATTGGTCGGAGTGAAGCGTGCGAGCGGATGTGATACCAAGACTGTCTCTGGGCTAGCATTACGGCGTGGTAATAAGCGAGCGAGCAATCGAAGTCTGTTAATGAACGAAGTCTGTTGAACGAGAGTGGTTTCGTGCGAATGAATGCATCTTCTCCGTCCTATTAGCGTGACCTTGTCGGAGGCTTTTGCTTGTCCCAGGACGGAGCGGCGTATCAAGCCCCACCCCTCCGCTCCGCTCGATCAAGGGCCTCCGGGCTCCAGCACAGCAACGAGACCAGTGCGTGTTTGCCTCCTTACCTGGTCTCAAGGTGGTATAGAGGGCATGCATGGCGGTCGTCAACGACTTCTGTATGAATGTTCAGGGAAGCATCACCCATCAGTGCACACAGCAGAGTGTGCTTCACCAACTGGGCTGGCGGAGGGCAAAATAGATCACTAGCCCAGTAGTGGCACCCAGTGCTTGGTGCGTAGGTGCGTAGGTGTGTAGGTGCGTAGATTATCAGGGACCGATGGGGAGGCATGCTCCAAGTCGGCAGACCTGGCGCACATACGTCTCAAGACTGGGAAAGCCCGCAAGACAGACCAAAAGCATCCTCCGCCAAAACCCCAGCCCAGACACAACCCCCGTCGCTGAGAGAGAGAGAGTTGACCTACAGGACTTCGGCGTCAGTCTCGCGTCTGAACAGCTAAATGGCAGCAAGCCGCAAAGTCAAACAACGCCCCGACGAGACTCGCGAGCTTCACAACACCAAATCCATCCCATCCCATCCATCTACATCAAGCTACTCCGCCCCCCCACCTCCGTGCCCCCCTGCCCATCCGACATCTCCCCGTTCCGGCCCTCCGTGAACTCGCGGTAGATGGCGCCCAGCCGCCGCCGCTCCTGCGCGCTATTCGACGCCCGCGTCGTCTGCAGACTCCGCTCCAGGTGCCGCCACGCCACCACCGGCTCCGTCATCTTGTCATCCTCCTCCTCAGCCTCTCCGCTATTTTTGTCCTCGCCTCCGAATCCATTCGCCAGGCCGGCGGCCAACGAAGAAGTCGATGACGGCGGGCGGCGCGACTGGCTCGAGTGCCGCTCCTGCTTCGCTCGCCGCCGCGCCAGCTGCAGGGCCGCGAGCTTGGCGGCGATTTGCGCGCGCTCTACGGCTGCCGCGGCTGGGGAAGGGTGCGAGGACAATGCTGCTCCGTTGGTTGCTTGGACATCGCCGTGGCGGAAGTAGGTGAAGTCCTGTCTGTCCTTGCCGTCCTTGCTAGGCCCTCCTGGTTTCCGCTTGCCAAAGTCCTCCTGCGCCGCGGCATCGCTCGCATTGCCCAGCAAGTCGTGAATGGCCTCCAGATGCGCATTGTACATCACGGCCTGCAGATCCGCGCCTGAGTAACCCTCCGTCCGCGCCGCCACTTCGGCCAGACTGTGCGCCCCTTCGCCCTCCAACACCGCCGCATCGACCCGCAACTTACTGCTCACCGCCCGCAAAATATCCACCCGATCTTCCGCACCTGGCATATCGCAGATCAGACTCTTGTCCAACCGCCCCGGCCGCAGCAGCGCCGGATCAATCAGATCCGGCCGGCTGGTCGCCGCCAGCACGTACACCCCGCTCAACCCCTCCGCGCCATCCATCATCGTGAGCAGCATGTTAACCACGCGATCCGTGACGCCGGTGCTATCGTGCCCGCGCTTCGGCGCAATCGAGTCGAACTCGTCGAAGAACAGGACGCACGGCTTGGCCGCCTCGGCGCGCTCGAAGAGGTCGCGCACGCTCTTCTCCGACGCCCCGATGTACTTGTTGAGGATCTCCGGGCCCTTGACCGAGATGAAGTTGAGGCCGCACTCGCCCGCGACGGCGCTGGCGAGCAGCGTCTTGCCGCAGCCCGGGTAGCCGTAGAGCAGCAGGCCGGAGCGCAGGCGCAGCGGGCACTTGGCGAAGAGGGGCGCGTAGGTGGTGGGGTACTGGAGCGTCTCGAGCAGGGTTTTGCGGGTTTGCTGGAGGCCGCCGATGGAGGCGAAGGTGGTGGTGGAGGCGTGCAGGGTGACGCCGCGGAGCGAGGCGGGCGTGAAACCTTTGAGGGCAGCGGCGAAGTCGGCGGCGGTTAGGGTGATGGAGCCGTCAAGCTGCGAGGGGTCGGAGACGGCGCGGATGAGCGCCTCGCTCCTGGCGCGGGAGACGAGGAGGTGCAGGTCGCCGGGCATGTAGCCGTCCGTCTGGCCTGCGATCTCCAGCAGATCCAGCTCAGGGTCCACTTGCACACCGTCCGGTACTGGACCGTCGGCCGAGGCGGGTCGGCTATCATCCGAGCCTTCCATCCACGCATTGCTACCGTTACCGTGCACGAGTGCACCATCCACCCCTCCATTCACATCAGTCCTGGCAACGGGCTTCCCAACGAGCAGCTCCAGCACCCCTCTCCGCCCCTCCTTCCCAGGCGCCTTCAGCGCCACAATATCCCTCACCACATGCCCGCCCACCACCACACTATTCACCGCCTCCTTACTCTGCGCCGTCGCCAACAGCACAACGCCCGAATCCCTGCCGCAGAATTGCCGCACAATCGTGCACAGCAATTCGCTCACTTGCCTGCTACGGCCGTTGGCATCGACCTGCAACTCCGTCTCCACCGGACACAAGCGATCCACATCATCGAGCACGACAATCGCCCGGCCACCCAGCCGAGCACCCCACGCAGCCGATGCGAAAGTGCGATGAAGCGTCTCCTTGATCGTCTTCACGCGTGTCTCATCCATGATCAGGGTGCGGCAGGGGAAGTAAGTGGTGTGGAAGAGGTACTCGCTCCGCAGTTCGTGGGCGAGGAGTTGCGCCAGCGACGTCTTGCCGGAGCCGAGACCGCCCGTCAGCAGTACTGACGACGTGTGCAGCAAGCTCGCCTTCGTCTGCGATGTCAAGGTGTCGATGCTGACCATGACTGGCTTGACGTCCGGTAAGGGCTCGCCAGGAGGCTGCGGTAGCTTGGGCCGCGGGGTCTCGGGCTGGACGGCGATGTCCAGCTTCCTCTCGGCACCCAGGAGCCAGTTCGTCCGGGTCTTTGACGGGTCGCCGGGAAGTGCGGGCTCGAAGTCTAGGACGCCGCCGGGCCAGCCATCTTGGGGAGGCAACATCATGCCGTCCGTCAGCGGGCCCTCGAAGAGTGATTTGCCGAAGACGGCCTTGACCCGCTGCGCAGCCTCCTCGCGCTCGCTTTTGGATTCGCCGCCGAATTTGAAGCCTGCGGACTTGGCTTGAGCAGAGGCGAAGGGTGTCATGCGCAGGCGCTTGACGATGGCGTCTTTGCTCGCTTGCTGGGACGGCTCCTTGAGCGCAGAGGCAGTCTTGGGTAACGGCGATGGAGCAGGGTCGATGCGGACGATGCCACCGACCAGTCCATCGGCGCCAAGAGCGGCGCAAAGTAGGCTGGAAAGTGCGACGTGGCGCGAGTCTGGCGCGTCGCCCCACGTGCACAGCTTCGCTACAATCTTGGTCGCGGGCAGAGATTCCGGCGTGGGCTGGCTCTGCGGATCGACAGGCTCCTGCAGACCCGCTGGCTTGACGATGGCGACAGTCACCCAAGTCACGCCGCGCAGCGTCTTTGATAGCAGGTGCTCGCGATCCAACCAAACCTTGAGACCATCATCCACAAGCTCTTCCCCACCGTCGTCGAACCACTCGTTCTGCAACGCCCTCGTGACACCCCGCAGAAAGATGGGTGGCCTCGCCTTCTCATCATCGTGCCCACTTTTATGCCGCACAGCACTCCTGGCACTCCTCCCACCGTCGCTCCGCCGGCTCGTGCTTGCCACACTCCGCGTATCCCTCCCGCCGCTCTGTCGCTGCGCCTGCTGCCTCGTCTTCGGTGCCACAATGACTTCGGCGTCGGGCGAGATCTTTACGAATGCTTGTGTACTGGCCGGCGCGGGCGTGAGAGACGTGACGAGTATGTTAGCAGTAGACGTCGGTGTCAGGTGCAACGTCAGCGGGTGTGCTTGTCCCGCTGCCGGGTTTGGCAAGGCTCGGATCTGTGAGAGGAAGTTCATCTCGAGAAAGTGCGCGTGTAATTCGATGATTTCCCAATCCGTAGGCGTCAAGGGCTCGATGTTGACTGTATGGGCCTGCGGAGGGTCCAGGTGGAGAGTTACGCCGACCTACTGTGCTACATCAGCTGCAATGCTCTCATCCAGCTCGTGTGTTGATGCTACGATCACACCTTCATGCCCTCGCTCAAGCCCAGGAGTCTCCCGAATGTAGCGTCCACCTCTACGACCGCTACATCCTGCTCTTGCCTCCCACCGCCACCCCTGCCACCCGCAATGCCATCTCTCCCTACCACGGGGGCCAGCTTAGCCTGCGACTGCATGCCCGTCCATCCCAGATACAGCGACTTCGCCGTGCTCGCCGGCTTCTGCTTCGGATCGTGCGAGCTAGGCGCAGCGGGCTGGCGGTAGCTGAGCTCGACGACGACATTCTGCGCGACCGTGTTGGAGTTCAGCAGCAGCGATACCAGCGACGTGGGGAGGTTCAGCAGGCAGCTCTTGAGGTTCGGCAGGAGGGCGATCTCGGCTTGCGCTACCGAGGTTGAGGGGGCCCGTCGTGCTGCCATTGTAAGAGGACTGGCAGAGAACGCCTCCTAGTACAATGGACGACCGCGACAAGGCTTTGGGTAGAGTTGCTAGTAGACGCTCTCGACTCTCGAGGAACTGCTCGGCTTTGACGTTCAGCCGAGGTTCGGCGCAATTGAGCTTCACTTCACGGGTCCGGGAGTGGATGCCGAGGAAAGATGGCTAGGCTAGGGAACAGAACTCGTGCCAAACAACACCGCTCGATACAATCAACAGCCTCCCGAGTAGTTGTATAGCACACCAATATGTCCGCCTACGCCTTTGCAGAAACAAGAAGCAGTATAGGTGTCTAGACCTCCCTCGGCCATCGTTAGGAGCTTTGAGCTACGGTACACCACTCTAGCTACTTTTCAGAGGTGAGGTAGCAAGGTAGAGCACAGATCGGCCATCTATTCTGTTCCTTGGCCCTCGTGAGCAATAATGAAACCCGTGGTGGTCTCAGAACCCTTGACCAGCGACGTGACGAAGCCGGACCAGGTCAAACCAAACCGAAGTCCACCGTGTAACCGACCCGGAAAGCACGATGTTACCGGACCAAGATAATCCTTCTGATCGTCTTCAATATCTTCTTCTTGGTAGAGTGGGTTGGATGACGCAATGCTCAACCGTACAAGCTGTGGCCTGCGCGATCAGTGTTCTGTGATCTGACGCCCGAATTGCGATCGAAGTTGCAGCAAAATAGGAGGGTGACGAGCTCAGTGAACATGACGACGAACACACCCGTTCCACCGGCTAGGCCCTGATGAAATGCATCCTCTTGGACCGGACCAACGAGATGCAGTAGCATATAAGTCGCTCCCTATGCCTTAGGGGCACTACCATTGTTCTCATGACTCATCAATCTCGCCACCTACAAGAAACTCAGCGCTGGTGTCGATGCATTCGAACGAGCAGCACCAGCGGCATACAACGCCTGAATGTCGGATTGCCACTGGGCGACATTTGGACGCAAGACTCGGCGATCGTACGTCAATAAGCCGTTGACCTCACCCTCCACGTCAGTGGTCTGAGTCCAGACGCCACCGCTGCAGGCGTACATCTTCACTTGGTCGAGAAGCTCTCCGAGCAGACGATGGCCTCTGTAGTTCCACGCATCTATCGTAAGGTCGAGCTCGTAGGTTTGGTTGATTGTGTTGATTGCTTCTTGGACGTTCCAGAGGTGGTCGATCGAGACATTGTAGCCGATGCCTCCGAACTCTCCTTGGAAGCCGATGCGGCTGGGATCGTATGGGCTTGACTGTATTGAGTAAAAAGGTGAGCCGCACTGAGGGTTCGCGTAGTGGTGATTATCTGAGAAGTCGCCGGCTCCATGGTCATACCAGCCGGTGGTGGAGTCAATCAATCTTGTGGGGTCGATTTGTCTCACGAGGTCTGTCAGGCCGAACTCAGGATAGTAGTCCAGACGCTGGCCCCAACCCTCATTGTAGATAATCTAGAGACGTGAGCGAGTGCAAGAGAAAGTCACCACGTTGCAACTTACCCAGGTAATGATGCTCGGAAATGGTCTTTGCTGCTTGACAAGAAGCTCAAGCTGGCGTCCAAACTCGGCCTGCTGTGCGTCATCTGGCAGGATTGTTTCCACCGTACAGTTCGACAGGGTTTCACTTTGCAATGGGCGAAGAGCGGGCATGTCTTGGATCACCATAAGACCCATCTCGTCGCATGCCTGGTAAAACAGAGCATTCTCAACCTTGATGTGCTTGCGCACCATGTTGAATCCCAAGTTCTTCAACGTCTGAAGGTCGTAGACCATGGCCTCTCTGTTCGGCGGAACGTAGATGCCGTCAGGCCAGAAACCTTGATCCAAAGTGCCGAATAGGAATATGAATTCCCCGTTCAGCAGGGGCCTCTCAATGCCGTTAACAACTCCTTTGGAGATCGTTCGGAAGCCGGTATAACTGTAGACAGTGTCACCGTCGATCGTGACCACCACATCGTAAAGATCAGGCGCGCTGGGAGACCAGAGCTTGGGCGAAGATACAGTGAAAGTAAACGGCGATCCAGCGGTGCCACTGTGGGTAGCTACGGTGTTGTCTGAGCTCCGGTCTACGATCGAGACTGAGACGGTCGAACCATTTGAGCTGGAGGTGCTGATTGTAGCGTTGACTTGCTGCATGTTAGCAAGGCATACCACGATAGTACCCGGACCATCCTACCTGTGCCATCAATGCTTGCCGAAATGTCCAGCTCGGTGATATAAGTGGACGGCGCTGACTCAATCCATACACTCTGCCAGATTCCACTGCAGGGGGTGTAGAAGATGTGCGAAGGGTGCAGCGTCTGCTTGCCGATCGGTATAACATAGGGATCCTCGTCTGTAGGATCGTGTACGAACACCAGCCTGCCGCCCATGTAAGCATTCTGAATCCCAAAAGACACGGTTCTGGAAATGGGCATACAATTCATTCGCGCCGCTGCTGAGGTAGCTCGTCACGTCAACGGTAAACGCAAAGTACCCGCCACGGTGGAACGTAGCGTTATGTCCGTTTACGAACACGGTGGCTTCGTAGTCGATGGCGCCAAAGTTGAGTAGCACGTTGCTTCCCGTCCAGTTCGATGGGACAGTGAAAGATGTGGAGAACCAAGAATAGATGTTGTACGTCGTCTGGATGCCTATAGAACGCATCAGCGGAAGTCGTGTTGGGATGGAACCTCGACTTGCCCGAAAGGCCGCTCTCCAAACACGATGGCACAAGCACTTCATTGGCCAATACCTGCCCGTTTGGCGGGCTGTTCACCGCATCCAAGGTCGAAGCATTCTGGTATGTCCATATACCGTTCAGGCTCTTCCACTGGGTGCGCCGAAGCTGCGGACGTGGGTATTCAGGCCACGGATCTGTGCCAACTTCGTACGTCCAATTGGTGGTCAACGGAGGCGTTTTGACAGAGTACGGAGTGGCACTCGCACTCGTGCTGTTCCCACTACCTGTACTCCCGGTACTCGTGCTGCTCGGACCACTTGTGGGGCGCCCTGTGCCTGAGATGCTGCCGCTTGAACTTGTCGTGAACCCTGTGTAAGACGTGCCTAGAGAGCTCCCTGAGATGCTAATACCGCTTGAGCTGCTCGGATTGAGGACGTGGGAGGACTTCGATGAATCAGGCTGCCATACACTCGACAACGGGTAGGGATTATAGGTGTCCTGTGCGGCAGCTGCCAGCACGTAGCTTGCCAGAATGGCCGAATTTCGCATACTGGCAGGAGGAGAAGAGCGAGTATGCCTCGTGGAAGCAAGGTCGTTGTGGAAGCAGAATGGAAGTGGAAGCGAATCTGCTTACTTATGACCACTGCAATTATCGCTGACATGCTTGGAGCGGCTTGCATGAGGTATGAAACGTAGAAGCGTCAAGAGAGGGGAAACGCGCCTTCCCCTCCCTCTCCTCCACAAGGATCACAACCAACTTTTGCTGGTCAATAGTCTGTGAGACGTGCCAGTATCGTCGACGCACGCGAAATCGAAGGCGCACGCGATCTCGAGTCACATCATGTGCGCGAGGGCAGTGAAAAGGATAGTAAGAGAAGAGCCCCTACGATAGGCACAGAGTACGACAGCCACCAATGCAGAAAGAGAGTCACCGAGCCACCATGACCGCGCAGAGTCGCACGAGCAGACACGACGGAGTCAGACGGAGGAGATGATGGTGGTCGGGTCTCGGGTGTCTTCGACACAGCGAAGGTGGCGGTAACTTGTGAACCGTGACTTTTGGCCGACAGCCTCAGTCCCACACGTTTCATGGAGTTATTCACATTAGACCGCTTTGGCGATCCAATGCAGTCAACTTCCATGCGCCTGAATCACCGCGAGACACATGGAACATCTCCCTCTCACTTTGTGTCCTGTCCATCGATTCTAAGCTCACGACAGAACCTCAACGAGATCAGCAGAGAACCATGCCATGTTTCGGAAGGAAGACCGAGGCTCAAGTCATATACGACACCATCTCCCACAACCACGACGGAAGGTTCGGCTTTACGGTCTATCGCTGTGTCTACGGCAATGATGAGGAGTGGTCCCGCTTCATGGAGAGGCTCACCGCACACGCACACGCCGATCTGGACAGAGATCCCTACGGGCACTTGGTCAAGCCGTTGATAGTTTGGAACGTTCAAGACAACGAAACAGAACTTGACGGTGCAAGCAAGAACGAAGTCAGGCGGTTTGGGATTCACCTAATGGCAACTTCAAAGGTCAGTCAGGAACGCCAACATTCGATCCATTTAGCATCTTCAGAGATTGGGTACGCTCCGTAAAGGACGACCAATCCTTGTCTCGCTACGCCCACTGCATCCACGCCGACGCCGAAGTCGTTCAGTCAGTCTTGACAGGTGGCGAGCCAGGCTCCAGAACTCCCGACGACATCCTGCGCCCCAAAGGATTCGTCAATGTCATTGACCTACAGTTCAAGGAGCAGCCCGAGCAGCTCGGACCCGAGGACATCTCCGACGACGAAGAACGACAAGAGCACAACGACGGCGACGAAGGTTACCCACCCATCGAAGGATGCAAACGCGAAGATGTGGGTTGGATGAAGGTTGCGGCGCGGATGCTTGTGCCGGGTGCGTATCAGTTGCTGATGAAGAATGGGTGGCCGGTGGTCTATGTCAGGCCGCCCCAAGTACTCATCGGATGAGCAGAGTTCCGCGATCATCTCCGTCAGCGTGCGCCAGACGTCGCAGCCTGAGCCCAGCGACCGTTGGCACGCAGCCCTCTAATAAGACGAACGGCCCAGATGGAGCTGCGTTCCAGAGTCTGCATTCCGCTTGTTCGGGCAACTTCTGTCAGATCGGATGCGAAATCCAGATGTGCGCCAGGCACAAGATGTACGATGTTCACTTGGTGTTGCAGTGCCTTCCGGCAAGACTTCCCGCTTGTCAATCAGCATCAACTTCCCCCTTTGACGCTTCAACGAGTCAATTTCGGAATCAGCTGTGACACAGACGCGTAGCCCGCAGTCGACAGCACGGCGCAAGTCCCGTGGGTGTATGGTGACACATCAACTGCATTGAACGCCTGGAAAATACCCTCCACCTCCGCTCGAGTATGGTCATCTCAACAAGCCTCTCGGGTGCAGGCGCACTTCCGGCGTGGCGACTAACATATAAGATACTGCAAGTTTCATAGACACGTATGAGACTTAGCCACGTATATCCCCTCGCTCTCCTACGTTGGAAAGAGCGGAGTTATGGATGCACACCACAAGTGATTAAGTAACAGTGGCTAAGCGTACTGTGTTCTTCGGTATCAGCAGTAGCAACGTGGGTGCTATTGGGACCTACCGCAACTTCGTAGAAGCATGCATAGGCATTCCTGCAAGCTACAATTCGCTGCAGGGTATCTCATAAGTTCCTAGACATTCGAAACTCCGTCGGACATGCAAGAGCATGCGATACCCGCTTCAACGCTGCACAAAACCCATACACAAACTCCGAGGCGATATCCGTACACTCAAACCTCTGTCTGAATACCCGGCTCACGAGCATGATGCTTGAAGATGCCAGCAACCTTCGCGCCCGCGCGCTCGGCTTTATGCACAGCAAACTCGGCGGTCCGCGGGACCTGTTCGATCTGTCAGCTGTTTGCTCAGCGGTGGAGAACGATATACTGGACCATGGCGTACCTTCCATTGCATGACCCCCCGATGCCGCCGGTGCTCGCTCTTCATATGCTTCTTATACTCCTTCGCGCTGTCGACAATGCTCTGCTTGCTCTTCCCCGTATCCCCATTAGACCTCTCACGCTCGACTTCGCCATCGCCTCCTTCCACGCGCGCGCCACCGGCCGAATGTATCTCGCCATCAGGGCGTCCTTCCGCCTTCACCACAGCCTCATCGTCGTCCGACGATGAGCTGTCGGCATCGCTGCTAGACGTATCATCCTCGTCGACAATCCCCGCTTCCTTGGCCGTCTGCAAGTCCTCCACATTGTCCCGCCCGCAGTCCAAGACCTCGACGACGTCTTGCAAGTTCGGGTCCTTGCTCGCCCACTTGCTATGCGCCCCGCCCAGCCCGCTCCAGAAAGTAAGCTTCACCGTGATCGAGCCGACCTTCTCGCCGCATTCATCAAGGGAGCACGCTATAGCCCTGTCGTAGTCGCCCTTCCACACCGGCAGAGTGAGCTCCTGCTCCTGCTCGTCCGGAATCGCGCGAAGCCACAGCACGGCGAAAGCAGCAGTCTTGTCCTTGACCAGTCCGTGGTGGCGAAACTGAAGCGACAAGCAGCTGCCGTAGCGCTTCTTGACCGGCAACCTGAGGCTCTTTTGCTTGCGCGAGGCCCACGACTCGTCTTTGTTGGGATACATCTTGGCATACCCGAGATCGGTATGGAATCGTAGCTTCATCTGCTGCAGCTCTTTAGGGACATCAGCAGCAGAGACGTCGGACTGGACTTCCAGCGTTCCATACTTCCACCCGAGATTTCGCGGTGGAGCCTGCAGCTGTACGCTACGCCAGACCATCGACAGACGGATGCGGCCGAAGCCCACACCGCCCATCAGCGGGTAGAACCCATTGATCTGCGACCGATCTTTGAAGACCTCGCCGAGCGGCAGGTGCACTATCCCTAACAACGGGTTATCTTCCTTCACCCTCGCATCTCTGACCGAGACGTAGCACTCCGCATTCCGCCAGTCCGGGATGAAGCGCTCCACGCCCGCATTGAAGAACGGCTTGGAGTTCTTCGGCTTCGTCCGGGTCTTGAACACCTTGCTGTGGTTGATGATCACCGTGCAATACGCCGACGGCAGACCATCACCGGCTTCGGCTTCATCGTCGGCCTCGTCATCTTTGTCCGCGTTCTTCTTGTTGGTCGACTCCAGCTCCAAGCCAGTGATCTGATGGATCTGGATGCTGAAGATACCGCTCGGGTAGCCCTTGGGCGGCGGCGCGGAGATGATCATGGCGTCCTGTCGGCTCTTCATCTCCTGCGCTTTCTGCTGCTCCAATTCCTGGTGGTCACTCGACCCCCCATCCTTGATACTGGCCTCGCGCAGCTTCCGCTTACAGGTATCATCCACCTTCTGCTCCAGCTTCTCCATCGAGCGTACGTCCGGGTCGTAACTCTGCTGCTGCAGCTGGCAAGACTGGATGCGGACTTTGGAGAAGTAGCCGACCTCCCACTCGAGCTTGCCCGGCATATTCTCGCCGGCCTTCAGCGCCCGGAAGCCATCCGTACGCTTATGCATCTGCCCGTTCGTCTCTTGGCCTTTCATGAGCCCCTTGAGGTCGAGTTCGATCCGGCCAAGATCGTCATCCGCAGTGAAACGGTCAGAGTCCCAGAGCTGCACCCGTAGCCGCTCGTCTACATTCAGCTCCTCGGGCGTGATGAGCAGGTACGCCGTCTCCTCCCAGTAAGGTTCCATCTCCTTAGCCAGTACTCTCGTGCTAAACATCGCCTTGCCGAACTTCGCCCATCCGACAGAGACGTAGGGATCCGCGCTGCCATCTTTGATGAGCGGAATGCCAGGATCGCCCATCTCGAAGTCATAGCCGCGCCTGATCCTAACGACAAGTACGCCCCGCGCGCCCGTGTCCTTCTTGAAGTCATCGCCGGCAATCATGTCCTTCAGATCCAACGTCAAACTCTTCGGTGCGACGTACTCGGCCATCGCGGCGTCGACCGAAGACTGCACGAAGTTGCTGATCACGGGAAGGTCCATGATGTTAAGCCCGCGTTTCATGAGCGGTATGCAACTGATATCAACCTTGGGCTGACCAAGGAATGTCAATGTGCACAGGGCGAAGAAGGGCGGATCCGGAGCCAGCTGTAACCTCAAGCGCATCGTGCCGACAATTCCACGTACGTCGACCCACACTGGGAACTTGATGTTGCCCGGCAGGTAGAACGCTAGGTACAAATGCATATCCTTCTGGCGTTCGTTGAAAGTGCTCTTTTGCGAGCGCGTGCGGTATGCGAAAGCGACCTCCAGGTTGATGAAGTCGCCTTCTTCGGCCTCCATGCCTTCAGCGATCTCCTTCTCTGCGCCGTCGTCCGATTTCTCCTGCTCCTCATCTTTGTCGTCCTTGCTCTCGTTCTTGTTCTTGTCGTCTGTATCCTGCACTTCACCTTCCCCAGGCACTTTCCGGTCACTCTCGTGCTTACTGTCATCCGCGGACTTCAAGTTGCCATCCGAGGAGACTGAGCGTGCCGCAGCACCCGTGGGCAACCATTTGATCCCGAGGATACGCAGGCTCTCACTGCCCTGTCCTATATCGTCAACGCTGACCATCTGTACCAGACTTGGTAGCGACGCTTGCATCACGTCTTCCAGCGTGTCCGCGAGAGACGTGAAAAGATCTGGGTTCACCAACGGCCACACAGAACCAAGTAATGAGTTTAGCCAGGTGACGGACTCGGTCTCATGAGCCTTGGCTTCTCGCTTGCCAGAGTTACGGTTAGCCTCCCAAATCTCGTCTTCCCAAGTGGCATCCATGCGTTTTGCCATCCATCCCCGCACGCCCATGATCAACGCCCAGATAGCACCAACGCTCATGGTGCTCAGCGCGAGCCACACCGCAATGCTCATGAACCACCGCGCCTTGTCTTGACCGGGCTTGGAGGTCGGCAGTCTCTCCAGTCTGAAGAGTCTCTCTAATCCTACAGCGAGCACCAGAATGGCTGCAGTACCGACCAACCCAACGGTAACACCGGTTTTGTTGATCTCTAACAGCTCTTGGCGGATCGCTTCATAACTCGGAGGCGGGAACAGAGCTTGCATCGACTCCCTGCCCTGCTCCATCTCATGCTCCTCCTTCTGCAGCTGCTTGTTCGACTTGTTCTTGTTGCTCATCCCAGTAGCAGAGCGCTCGGTTGTGCCGAACGGTGGGTCATTCTCCGGCACATCCTTCAGAGCCTTGGAAGTGAAATCGTGGATAGTCACGGGCAGATGCGTGACTGGGTCGGTGACCTGACGCTCTGCTCGGTCATCCTTTTTGTTCTTGTTCTTCATGCCCTTTCTCCTCTGCTTCGGATCGCGAGCACTGGGGTCGCCTTCCGAAGTATCAGGCGCCGGCTCCTCATCCGCGTAGTCATCGGTGTCATCTGAGTCTTCGTCCTCCCCTTCTCGCCGGCCACCATCGCCGCTGCCATTCTGCAGGCCACTCTGCTCCTCCTGTGCTTTCCCACTTTCCTGATCGCCTTGCCAGTACCCATCCCAAGCGTCTTTGGCTTGCTGGCCCCGTGACTCCGACGCATTCTCCCCGTCAGCGTCGGCTCCACCGGCGGTTTGCTTTCGGTTCTCCTGCTCTTCTCGGTATTTCTGTATGGTGGGTATGGTGTGATGCGGCGTGTATGGAGCATTGTAGTTGCGCCGAGCTTCGTTGGCGTCGTCTGTCCCGGACATTGTGGCAGGGCGGCCAAGACTGTGAGGTTCACGGAGCTATCTCAAGGCAGCTACCTTCTCGGGCAGTAGCAGCAGCTCTTCACCGGATATGAAGCTGTTTCTGCAACGTCGCTAGATGGCGCAGATTCCGGTGACGGCTGGGGAGGTTGAGCGGGAAGCAGTCGCGTGCAGATGTGTCGAGCTGGCCCTGTCTTCGACAAGAAGGAGGAAGGGAGCACCGGAGAAGGAGAGGGACAGGGACAGGGACAGGCACCTACGTCATGCTGTAGCAACAGCTTCAGCGAGACACACGCGTCTGTGGACATGCTTCCTCGCTGGATGCTGGCGTGCTCTTACCCTTACCTTTAGACACTTGGAAGTTGGTTGTCACGAAGAAGTGGGGTGGGTGTGTTTGAGGCAGGTTTGGGCTCGGGGCGACGCCGAGAGCTCCGCAACCACGTCATGCGTATAACAACCATCGTGCTGTTTGCTGTATAACGATTGTGCTGTTTGCTGGACGAAAATGCATCAATTCGACGCCGACGAAGTTGCCCTCGTTGGAGAGGGACAGAACAGCAGCACCGTCTGACCCCGACACGCACTGGCATGGCCTTGAAGTGCCTCACCGGGATCCAATGCGGGTCTTCACCGGCGAGGGCGAAAGAAGGCTTATTATTATGCTCAAGGCACATCGAAGGCACACAGGCACTCCTGCATGGCACGACTGCACGGCCAGAGCGACTGCATCGGTGCATGCAACGTAGCGAGCATGTAGGCCCGCAGATGTGGTACGGTTCCGTCTGTACCTTGAAGTTGGAGCTGCGCATGCATGCACAGCCCCAGACTTGAGCTTCCACACCTCACTTGCTTGTGGTCGCCGGGTGCGTTCTCACTCAGTTGTCGGATTGTGGTAGGTGATGTGGTGGCCATGCTCTAGTGTTATACAGTGAACTCTCTTCTTCTACTCCCGTCCGACTGACCTAGCCTCCCTTCACCGGTCTCGTGCGCTCGGGCTCACAAAAGTGGGGCAGGGCGTGATTCGAGGTGAGACTCCAGAGCCTCACGCAGCATATCTCCGTACACTGCAATAGCAATACGCCTGACTTGTGCGCCATTTTTCGCCTGAGAGTTACACGGAACAGTCGGAGCATGGTCGCATTACCTTCAGCCTAAGTTCACCGGCGCGGCAGAGCCCGAAGGTGCTGGCGCGGCGGTGCGCCCAGAGAGCAAGTAGTCACCATGGCCTATTCTCACATCGGGGCAGCCGTGCCCTTGGGCTTTGACTTTGGCCTCGAGGGCCTCGAGGACCGCGACAACTTCTTCCCTCCGCTAACGCTGGAGGAGATGACGGCGGACACCGCGCTCGGGATGCTGGAGAACTGGGAGCTGGACTCACCTTCTGATACGTACTCATGTCTCGCCGTGTCCGACACGGCGAAGTCGCCAGGCAGGCAGAGTCAACGGAACAGCAACGCGGGAGCCTCCAGCTCGCTCTCGCCCGGTACCGCATCGCTGATCCTCACACCTACCTCCACCCTCCTCGACTATCACAACGATGCATTCGTCCTTGAAGACCCGGAAAGCGACAACCTATCTACGAGTCCCGAGGATAATATCAGCCCTGATTCAGATGACTATGTTCATGTTGGTGGCTTCGGCTACCAACCAAGTGGCAGACGGGACATGAATAATCGGCCCCCACTAGCCTCAGGCGCAGGCGCAGGGCACTCCGGCGTCCAAGGGGTCCATTCATCACCGTTGCATCATTCACAAATTCAACCAGTCGCACCGACCGTCTCTGTACCACACTCCCAGTGGCCATCGTTCAATTCAGCTACGACTTCCACCGGCGGATGGATGGACCAACAGCAAGGTGGCAGCCAGTTTGGCCAACTCAACATTCCTGCTGACTTTGCGTTCGATGACGAAGCGATTGCGACCACACAGAGTTTCAACAATGACTTGCTGTTCGGTTCATTTAACGATGATATTACCGCCTCGTATGGACAGAACCTACCCTTCCGGTCAATGGACGATGGCGCCAATGCATCTGCGCAGACTCAATACGTGCCCTACTCCCTGTTCGCGCCGCAGATACCTCAGACAAATTATCACAATGCTCATGTGCAGCCAATGCTGCATCAAAGGTCGCTGCACCAGCAGCCATATCAGCATCTGCCACACCTCGACGGCACTCAAGTTCCGCCTCAGCGCCTCCAGCAGATCGTACCATCTCCGACCACGCGGATCCAACCTCACCCTCAGCCTCCCATACAGCATCCACAAGGTCCGCTGATGCACACGAGACAACAGCAACATCAGCACCAACAACATCACCTTCAGGTATCGCCACACGTCACCGTAATACCGTCCACCCGCCGATTGCAGCCTGCCACGCTTGGCCTGGCGCACACAGCCGCACTTGCATCATCGCAGGAGGCACGCGACCGGCGCAGAGGCGGCCGCCAGCGCGGTGTCCACCTCGCCCAGGGGACCCGCGACAAGAGCCACAAGATGCGCAAGGCGGGCGCTTGTTGGCGGTGCGCGCTGCAACGGGACCCGGTAAGTCTTCAACAAGATCTCACATACATGTCACTGGCTGACATGTCACCTACAGTGTCCAGACGAAGGCACGCCTTGCAAGCGGTGCGTGGACAAGTCGGCCAAAGGCCAACCTTACTACTTCGCCTGCGACCGATCAAAGCTGCCGGACTTGGTCTTCGACTTTTTGCCTCGTGAGTCGTCTCTGCAACCTATGGATGTGGTCGATATCCGCTGACAGCCAGTCGACAGCCTCAATGACCCTCATGCACCAAAAGCAATCGATCGAAGATTGCGTCAAAGACCAGGTCCTGCAATGGGACACTGGCAACTGCATCGACATCTACCTCACCAGCGGTTACGGCCCGGCTCTGCGCTGGAAGCTCTATGAGTTCCTGCCGAAGACGGACGAGCTGCTCGGCCAATTCCAATACCTCCAAGACCCCGTCACGCGGGTCTCCACGCGCTACCAAAAGTATTCGCCGCCGTTCGGCTTGATGAAGCTCGACACGAGCGACGACAGCCATTTCGAGACGTACATGGACCGCCTGCTGGACCCGCAGCACCTGTGGGACTTTGGCTGGACGTGCTTCGAGGAGGAGACGCAGATCGATGACTTCCAGGCTAGGCTATTAGACCTCATGTGCGGCCTGTATATGCAGACGCAGGACTACGACGTGAACAATCCCACCCTCTTCTTCCCGTGACCATCCTCACATCCTCACCGCTAACACCCACCCCAGCTCGCCGACCTCCTCAAAAAGATCCTCCGCATGATGATCATCACCTACATCATGGGCCACACCCTGACCATCGAAGCCAACACCGCCCCCAGCGTCCTCGACGCCGTGCGCCACTCCCGCAAACCCCGCCACGCCCCGCCGCACACCTCGCCGCGCCTCGCGAACCGCCAGCTCAAATTCTTCTTCGGCGTCCTGCGCAACCAAGTCTACGAAACCATCCTGAACTGGCAGCAGCAGACGCTCCACGCCTCCAAACCCAGCAAGGAGCAGACCTGGCTGCCCGCCTTCTGCGTCATGCTCGGGTTCGCGATGGTGTTGGAGGAGGTGCAGCGCACGATCCACATTCAAGCCGACGCCAAGGCGCAGAAGGGCGAGATGACCGGCGCGCAGGCGGAGACGGAGGCGCTCAATGCCTGTGCGCGCATCGACGAGCGGTTTAATCTGCTGGTCGGCTTGTTCCAGTGCAAGTACCGCGACCGGAAATGGAGCGCCCACGGCAGTTTCGGGCCCCAGACGCCCGAGCTGCGGCATGGCGAGGCGTGCGAGCGGGAGTTCATGGCGCAGTTGCATGCGTTGCTGGTGGAGAAACGTGAGTGGGCCGGCCCCCCGTCGCGAGGAATCGCGCGTGCTAATGTCTGTTGCTGACGAACTGGGAATACAGGCGAACACCTGGCGAGCCGCAAGGATGTCACGCTGGCGCCAGAGAACCAGTGCCGGTATACGTCGCGCTTGGTGGCGCGCTTCCTGCTGCCGTTCCTCGGCCTGCCGGCGGGAGGGTCCTGATAAGCCAAATCCCGCGCGTGGCCCTTTGGTATGCGTGCATCCCTAGCCACCCAAGCAACGAGATCAACGACGGCCCGACGATTCATGATTGCATGTCAAGAAACGACCATTTGGGCAAAAGTCCGCCCGGCGGTGTATGGGGCTCGGTGGAATTGATGATTTGCCAAACGGGGGCAGGGCAAATTCCGGTTCTTTCTTCCTCTGGATGTTAAGCTAGACGAGCAGCAGGGGTTGGAGAAAAGGGGAGCCGCGCGTGGCACTTTGTTTGCGTGCAGTCGGCTGGCGACCTTGCTTCTCCTTTCGCGATTATGTCTCAATGACATACATACGTGCACGAGCGTTCCTGCGCACCAGCGTTCTGCGCCCCCGTAACGTAGGTAGCCCAAAGCAATGGACAAAACCCGCCATCCAAACCGACAACAACAAGCATTCACACAGGTGGATATCACTTCCCAAGAGAGAGGGCACAAGCTAATTATCCGAACGTGGCCCCCCAAAAACGCCGTGCGCGCTGTGTGTCCAAGGAAGTAGGCAGGCATAGCCCCCCCGCCCCCCCCAAAAGCCCAAACGCGTTCTGCGAAAACGCAAATAGAGGTCAGGCGCTCACGACGCCTCCTCCTGCCCCCCCGCCACCGCATCCCCATCCTCGCCCCCGCCCGCGGCACTCCGCGACCGGCCCCCATAGGTCCTCTTGGCCTTCTCCAGCTTCCCCTTCCCCTTGAGCTTCTGATCCCGCGCCGCCTGACTAAACACATTCCCCCCATCCCCATGCCCAACACCACCGCCGCCCCGCCCCCGCTCAATCCGATCCAAATCATCCTCATCGCTACTCGACACACTCGACCCCCGACTGCCCTGCGTATACACAATATCATCCCCCTCGGCCTTCTTCCGATCGCGCTGCTCCCCCTTCATCCGCGCCATCTTATCCGCATCGGCCTTGCAGTCCAACGTCTGGATATGCAGCCCGGGCAGCGAGCGCGCGAGGAATTTCCGCAGGAGGGGCAGCATGGCCGCGTTGGGGCGGTAGGTGCCCGAGTCGTTGTCGATGACGAGTTGGTAGTGGCTCGGATCGCGCGGCGGGTCCGTGTCGGGCGGGCCGCCCCCGATGTCCTTCGGCGGGTGCATCTCATTCTCCTCGTGCTCCGGCGGATGGTCCTGGCTCGTCTCCTCCACGGGCGCCGGGGGTTCGGGCCGATGGCCATGCTTCAAGCGGCGGATGAAGAATTCGCCGGAAAACGCAATGTAAATGCTGACATCACTGTGCATGGTGTGCTTGCTCAGCATGTCGATGCCGAACTCCTGGCCGGTCTCCGTAAAGCGCCAGAGGGCGTCGAGGGTGAGGACGTAGGTGAAGATGCGGCCGCCCTTGTCCCAGTGCACGAGGTCGAGGAACTTGGCCGTCATGTCCAGGCTGGGGCCTTGCGGGAAGTGGCCCCACACGGTCTGGCGGTCGAAGTGGTAGACGCGGCTGTGCTGGTGGTGCAGGGCTTTGCCGATGAGGCCGCCCGTGAGGCCGGAGGCGGTGAACATGCGCTTGACCCAGGGCTTGAACTCGACGTAACGGTGGTAGAGCTCGGCGGGGATGGGGCCTTGGAGCTGGATCTGATTGGCTTGGAAGTTGTACTTCTCGACCTTCTTCTGCTTTTTGTCTTTCTTGTCTTGTGGCTGGCCGTTCGTCTGTTGCTGTTGCTGCTTGTCGTCGCCGTCGTCGTCGTTGTCCGGTTCCTTGATGTTGGCGAGGCGGCCCAGGATCGGGTCGTAATGCCGCACCCACCGACACGGTCCCGCGGTGTACAGACGCCCGTTCTGCCCATCCGGCTTCGTGCGCCCGAGCATCTCAATGCTGACGTACAGGTGGCCGCGGATGTGCTTGGACTTGGAGAAGCAGACGGCGACGATGCGGATGGCGTAGGCGCGCTTACTGCCCGCGCGCGCCTTGACCTCGTACGCCTGCTCCGGGATGCCGGCCCAGCCTTCGCTCAGGGACGGCACGGTGATGTGGACATTACCCAGCCGGTCGTCCTTGTCGTTGGGGTCCTCGTCGTAGAGGCGCAGCTTCAGCTTGAAGCCCGACGCCGGGACGTTGGCGATGATCCAGTCTTCGTTCCACTCCGGGTCCGTGTCCTGGCGCACCGTCGACGTCCGGAAGCGTAGAGGCGGGTCCTCTTTATGCCGTGTCGGGACATCGGTGTTTATCTGCGCCAGCACGTACGGGTCGGAGGAGAGCGAGTTGATGTCGGCCATAGGTAGATTGGTCGCTTTATGGAACTTGACCTTGATGGTGAAGCCTGCCGGACGTGACGGGATGGGCGTCGCATCGTACCCACCCTCCGGTCCGTCATGCTTCTGCCCTCCATCTCCTCCATCTCCTCCATCCGCGTGTTTCTGCCCATCCTGCTCCGCCTTACTCTCCGCCTGCTTCTCCGCGTCCTTTGACTGTCCGTTCGCGCCCGCTGCAATGTCCTGCGTCTGTTTCTCCCCGAATGCGCCATCCCCACCCGACTGCCCGTTGGCCTGGGCTGACATGCCGCCCTCGTGGCGCGACTGCTGTATGCGACACCTTCCGAGTCAACGCCCAGGCTTGGCGTTCACATGGAAAACGAGGGTCGATCCGTCCCGAGGTCGCAGACTCGCAGGAACGGCGGAGGAAGTGTCGCAGGTGAAATGTGCAGTACTCTACAACTGTACAACGTAAACAATATACTACACCTCTGCAGTCTGCACAGTGCACAACGGGCGAAGAGGAAGAGGCTGACGCACCGTTGCACTAGACCGCAGCCGCCTTACTCGGATGAGGTGATCCCAGCCTCGTGCTCTGCTAAGCCTGGCCAAGCTTTACAACTTTCCCAGCCAAGCGGCCGCTTCGACGACGCTTCCCTGTTTCCATCCCTGCAACATGCAAGCTGCAGCAACGTTGGTGGCGGACCCCTGCTGCCGAGGCCCGGAAACTGGAAAGCACGCGCCATCGGTTACAGCAATGGCATTGGGCTGGTATGAAACGATCAAACGACGCAGTAGGGCGTAACCGTAGTTGCTCTAAAGCAAGATTGTGTGCATTTCCATCCAGCACTCTATGTGCGAGGCATACGAAACAGAGACACTCCCCTCCTGCACTCATCAAGCACCCGCACCGCGCTCCTGACACCACCGCTCCACCTCCCTCTGCAACTTCCCCCGCTGCTCCTCCACCCCCTCCATCATCTCCACCACATCCCTACTCACCCCCTCCCGCGCCGCCCCATCCACACCCTCCCACACCGCGCGTTGCAGATCCATGACCGCGAGCAGTTGATTCGGCAGCCACGTGACAATCGGACTCCCGCCCGTCGCCGTCGGATGGCTGCTCCGGCGGATAATGTACTCCTGCAAACAGTGACATCAGCATCAGCAAGTCACCCCCTATAGGAATAGGAAGTAGGAGTAGACGTGACGCAAAACATACCCGAGCAAACAACCAGTGCCGCCACCGAAAGCTGCGCACATGGTCCAGCAGCCTCAGATACCTCACCCTCGTCTCCACCGTCCCCCGCTCACAACAAACCTCCTTGACACCCACCGCCTCCGCCCGCTCGCGCACCACGGCCAAGAACTCCCGGTGCGGCTTGGGCCGGTAGCTGCGGAAGTCCTTCAGGATCTCCGTCAGCGGGTTGGCCGGCATGGGGATCTGCAGCAGCGCGTCCAGCAAGGGGATCATGCTATCGTTGGCGCCCGACTCGCCGCGGAAGAACAGGGGCGTGTCGTCGTGTTGGCCTTCGTAGACGACGCCGGCAGGAAACTGTTTCCGAAAGATTAGGGTTAGCATGTCATGTCTATCAAGGGATGTCGCAGCCGCTATAGATCGAGCAGAGGTTTGCCAGGCTTATGTAGGCCGAGCCTGTGCTCCACTCAACCGACGTTTGCCAAGATCGAGAACTTGACCGTAGTTGCGATCGAAAGGGACATGTTTCTCCCCCTAAAAAACTTACCATGGATTGGTTGGTGATGCCGAAGATGAAGGTGCGGTAGCTGAGGTAGTCCTTGGGCTTGGAGTGTTGCCACATGGACTCCATCGACGCCTCCACGACGGTCATCGTCTCGAGCAGGAGGTCAAAGGCGTCGAGGATGGGCTGGGCGGGGCTGTCGGGGGCAGCGACGGCGTTGAGGAGTTGGGCAGCGCCTTTCACGAGGCCGGCGGAGTGCTTGACCATGTCGACGTGCGTCAGGACGAAGCCGGCTTCGGACGAGGCCGGGTCGAGGCCGCATTCGAAGGCGCGGATGAGGCGGAGGTTGCTGTAGGCGTCGTGGCCGATGGCGGGGTCGGCGAAGCGGTAGTTGTACAGGCTGTAGGCCGCGGCGTAGGACATGAAGGGTGGGATGTCGAGCCTAGTAGACACGGCCACCCAGATTAGTTAACGGACAGCGCAGCTATGTGCATGGAGTTGTTTGCCTCACATCTTCGCCGTCTTGACGAGCGGCCCGGCAAGGCACTTCGGCAGCACCGCACGGCCCAACCCGTACCCTTCCAGCCCCTTGTTCTGCCGCTCCCAGCACGGCTCGAGCAGGTACGCCGACGCCAGGAAGGCGTAGTCTCGGAAGGCGGCCGTGATGGCGGCGAGGTCCGGCTCGCCATCCGCCGCAACGAGCTTGTCGATCTCATGTGACAGGTCCGGCAGCGCACCGCCATCGACCGTGGGACCGAGCTGGTACTGCGCCAAGAGACCCGGCGTGCCGTCCAGCTTGACGATGGGCATGTTCTCGGCCAGCGTCGTCAACGCGTTGAAAGCAGCCGGCAGGTCGACCACGGGGGTGTGCAGCGGCATGAAACCCGTCGAGGTGGTGACGGTGAACGGGTCGAGGGAGGATGGCAGCACGGCCGGATCGGCATCGAGGTGCGGTGCTGCCTGCATGGTCAACGTCTTCTGTTCAGACCCAGAAGAGGCGAAGTCATGGCTAAGGTAAGGACTCATGATTGATTGGGCAAAAAAGAGTGGGTCTTGGCGTCACGTGAGTGGTGCTGAAGCTCACGTCGAACCGGTTTGAAGAGGTGTATGAAAAGGGAAGAAGAATCAGCAACCCAACTTTCTCTGGGGAATTTCGTATATGTATGTTGAGGCCGGTTCTGGTTCCGGCCTTCTGGTGGAGCTTTGAAGATAAGTATGCGCTTTTGTGGGATTGGCCTGGCCGGAATCCATACCGGCCTTTGGCGTGGAGGAGATAGCAGCGACCTTGACAAGCCGCACGGGTTGTGGAGTTGTTCATAGAGTTTGGGAACGGAGAAATGAAACAGTCCTCGTGAGCCAGAGTTCTAGGAGCGCATAGGACGAGTTGGGTCATACAAGGTGCTCGACGCCTGTTTCTGGGCGGCGTAGTAGTCTAGCGTCTTTTATAGGAGACAAGAGATCGCAGGCCAGATGTGCTGATCGCGAGTGGACAGCAACACATGGTACCCGAGTTGGCTCAAGACGAGGAGCCTCATGTCGTGCATGACCCAAGATGTGCGGGTGTCACTGTTGGCGAAACGCCTCGGGTCGTGGGGTTGCTCTGTCCTGGCTCTCTTCGACGTTGGCATGTCCGTCTTAGTGATGCCATTGCACGACAGGCTGCTTTACACCCTAGGCCTTCCATAGCTCCCTGGCATGGGCTCGTGGGCAACGTTCCTGGTTCCTGGTTCCTGTCGAGCATGTGCGGGACGACGGTGTGGCGGCGGCCCATGAACTGTAGACGCGTATGGTCATTGGAGGTCGTCACATCCGAGCGGTGCCAGAGCAGGGGCTCCATAGCTATACGTTGCTTGCGCGAGAGCATACCCGTCATCGAGTGTAGGCCTCGCGACATCATATAGCGGAAGTATTGGCCTCCATAAGGCTGATTTCGGCCCATCATGAGCGTATATCGGGTTGCTTCTCCGGGCCGAGCGTGCCGAGCCGCAGACATGGCAACCTTGACAAACCACCGAAACCACCGCGGCGTCTCGAACTCTCGAATCTCGATGCGCTACTAGTCGGTCGTGGTCCCGCTTGATCCCACTCCGCGAATTCACGATGCCCAACAATGTACATGCATCATGGCGGTCAACGCTTCAAACGCGCCGCGTCAGGGGCCATGGTTGGACGGTGTAGCCATAATGTGCTACTCGATGTGTTGCCATAGGTGCAGGTGGTGTCGCGGGCTACCACATTCCGAGTGTGCAACGTGACGCACTTTGTGCGTCTATCGCAGAGGGTGGTATCTTCAGCGAATGGTGTGAACTCCACCTCTATCTCCTATACCATCGACCGCAGGCATATTGTTGCGAACGCGTTCTCTCGCGCTGGTTGCTCATACGCCGCCATCATCCCTACGCCCAATATGAACTACTCGAACATGTAAGCACACCGAATGTCACAGTCCAGACCCGGTATTAGATGGGTTCTGATCAGATGTTTCAGGATCGAGGAGAAGAGCCTCAAGAAGACGTTTATAGTAGCCACATTGGTATCCACGCTCGTCGGCACGTTTACCGCGTCGATGGCTTTGGCGGATAAGATCCAGGAGAAGCGGGACAAACGCAAGCAGAATGCCACCGACGGGAAGCAGGATAACGAGATCAAGCAACTCGAGGAGAAGCTGAAGAAGCTGGGGATCGAGAGTGGCACTGGGAACAACAAGGTGAAGGGTGAGGGCAAGGCCCAGCGCTCGCGCTCCAGCTCGCGATCAAGCAGCAGACGGCGGAGGCGACGACACGATGATGAGTACGACGACGATGCCGCCTACTTCGCCCACTCGGCTCGTCGCTCGCGAGCCATGATCGAGCAGACGTATCAGGACCAGGTCACGCGCATGGGCCAAGGGTACGCGCACGGCGATGGTCAGTCATGTCGGACCGCTATACGGCTTGTCAAGCACGCCTCCTGACCAGCTTCCAGTGATCACGGAAAACAGGCTGCAAGCGCAAATCATTCAGCTCCAGCAGACCGTTATCAGCGTGCTGCAGGACGCTCTGTATAACGGACGCGGCCTCACCGAAGGCGACTTGCAGCGACTCCTCGTCGCTCAGCAGGCAGCACGCGAGGGCTCGCTCGATGCGCTGGAAGGCCGGTATAGTCATATGCTCCCGGACCAAAGGGCGCCGCGGAAACAGCTACCGGAGTACTACCACGATGAGCCTCCTCAGCGCTTGCTGGAAGAGGCCCCTGCGCCATTGCCGCGACAGCGGACATTTCCCGTCCGGCACGTTCCATCGCACTCACTGCCGCCTCCACGACGAGCGGAGTCTCTGCCCGCGCCACACTCTGGCATCTTCTGCCGCTACAGCGAGGCTCTGCAGCATAGCTCCCGCCAGTTGAGCCCGGCTTTCGATCCCTCGGCCGACAGCCGCTGTAGCTCCTGCGGCCAAACATTACCACTGGACAGCCGCGACGTCTGGGTGTTCAGCACAGAAGTCCCAACGGACGCCGGCGGGAGGCAGAAGGTGCGAGAGTGCCGGATGCCTGCCCGCTTCGTCATCAAATCGCATACCCCGGACGCGCGATTCGCGTGCGTGCTGTGCAACGAGCATCGTGACGTGGATTGTATATGCCGCTCTGTGGAAGCATTGGTCAAGCATCTTGCGGCTGAGCACACGCCCGAAGAGCTCGAATGGGATGCTGATCTTGTGAGTCTACGGAGCAATACGAGTGCTGTGGGCCGAGAGCTTGTTCTTGCTTAACGAAGCGCTTGATAGAGATACCACGTGCATCCAGTAGATATACCGGCCGCATCATTTCGACGGCCCCTTTCGGCCGTTCTGATACATCTTTGACTGCGCAGGTCCGGTGTCAACTGCCACCCTCTCGGCAGTGCGAGCGAGCTATTGTGTTCGCTGTTAGTGTACTGTAACTCGTGTGGTGCCAATATCAGACAAGAAAATGTTACGGTGCGAATCCTTACAAGCAGGGTTTCTGAGACCTCAAAGTACAACTTCACCTTTCAGAGCGACGTGAGGTTCAAGGCGACGTGAGGTTCAAGACGATGTGAGGCTCAAATCTAGCAACTCACACGTCGCATCTCCGAAACGACAAGCTCGTAGAGAAGATTATGCTGGCCGGACGGGTGCTCCTCCCAGAGCCAGCAAAGTTAGCATTGCGACCGGCCGCTGTATTGCCTCGCAATGGCCTCAGTGTCTAAAGGAGCGCGGAAGTGGAAGGCATGGCATGCTGGTTACGATGGTCCGCTATCTACTGCCAAATATGTTTATAGATGTCGTTTCCCACTAGTTCTGAGGCTGCCAAGCGGCCATCGTAATGATCTCTAGCAGTTGCATTCTCCACAATCAGAAGCAACCCATCTTCATCTGCGCCACTCCCCCATTATGCCTCTAGTGGCTGTAGCAATCGCATGTCGGCCGTCGTAGATCGGATAGACGACCACGGTGAAGAACGCGAACCATTGCCATATAATGGACACCGTCACCCAGCCTCTAAAGAAACGCTTCTCAAAGATATAGTCTCTGTACAGAGGGATGGGCCACAGGACGACGGTCACCAGGACGTTAAAGACGAAGTAGATGGAGGCGATCCGGAGCCATTTCTTGATGTGGATGATGGTCTCTTCTCCGAACGGATGCACGACATCATCGAGGTCCGTCTTTTGGTAATTGGCTTTCGGCCAGTCTTCTGCCGGGGTTGAAGATTTGGCACTGGCTGGGCTGGTGGTCTCGTATGGTCCAATCTTCTCACTGTCCGTGGCACCCTCGCTTGGGTTGAACGCAATCTTGTCTACGGCCTCGCTGCTGGTGAGCCTGGATGCTAGAGAGCTGTTGGGCTGGCTTTTGTCTTCGATGAGTTCGATCCTCAAGAACTCGCGCCAGTCGAAGCGTGAAGGGTAGATGAGCGAGATGACCACAGAGTACACTGCAGGTGAGAAGAACGAGACGATTGCGCCGTAAAGACCAGGGAGCTGGTCCTGTAAGGTTGTGATGTTGATTGCGCCCGACCAGTACCAAGTACACGCAAGCCACGTCGCCAGCCCAGACATGAGACCGAGGATGGGCGCCAAGGTTGCCGCCAGCTTTGTCTGTCGAGACCAGAGGAGAGTGAGTATCAGTGGGATGATTCCAGGACACGCTATAATCGGCCTGAAATAGGTAGAGAAGTTGTTGGTTGCACCGGCATATTCGAGCATGATCGCGAAGCCAGCCATAAAACAGCCGTGGAAGACGACACCCCAATGGCTGACTTGAAGCGTACGGCGGTCGCTAGCATGGGGGTTGATGTAGGTCCTGTACCAATCAAGTGAGATTATGCTGCTGACGGCGATGACAGAGGACGACACTGTGCTTGTAATGGCCATGAAGATGAGCACAAGAAGGCCGGTAGTGGCACCTTTGCCGAGGAGAGACATCAGAACGTAGGGCATGACAAGGCCAGAGTTCACCTGGGTCGTTGTGAGGACGGTGGGGTATGTGTACCAGACAGGCGTGTTCTCGATGGCGCGGGCAGCTAGGCCGATGACCGTCCCAGCGCTCCACGGTATGGCGATAATGACCACACTGACGATATCGTACGCGGGAACGGTGGATTGTACCTCGGACGCAAAGCTTTTCTGCCAAAATGCCGTATCCTAGGGTTAGGATTTGGGTTAGCATGTAGTACTCGTACGCCGGCCACCCACCCATGAACACGCAGCAGCTGGCTGGACGTTGTCTTAGCGACGCTGTCTTAGCTATAACTAGCAGGAGCGATCGAGAGTCGAAACCCCACTGAGGGTAATCTCAGATTCCGATCCTGCTGCAGCCTGCTGCGTGCTCCCCGGGCGCGAGGCGAACATGACATGTTCTCCCTGTATTTACTTACCATGAGGACAAGCGCGAGGTTGCCGAACTTCAGGACCAGGCCGAATAGGATCGCTGCAGGGTCAGTCAGCAAAGAGCTCGAGGTCAATGTAGGTGGGTGCTGGAAGTCGGCGTACTGCTTTTGCTCTTCATCGTAAGAAGTGAGCCCATGTAGTTGCCTTCAATGTAGACGTCTCTCGCTTTGACCTTGTCGTATAAGCCCGAGATACCACCGATGTGCTCGCTGCTCAGGACGGCCAGGGCAAAGTACATCAAGAGAATTAGAGCAATGGTCGTGTGAAGGAAGTCAGTAATGAAAGTAGCCTTCAGGCCGCCAACAGCAGTGTAGAGCACAACTGTTGAAGCATCAGTGTCAGCCAGTATTCCGCAAATCTGATGTACATGAGCAGAGCTTACCGCCGGCAGGAAGCAAGATACAAGCAGCAACCACGTGCATGCCAGTCATGCCAGTGATGAGCTGAGCGCCAGCGAGAATCATACTCCCGCAGCCAAAGACGTTGTTGACCAGGTTAAGCAGGATGAAGAGCCAGTGTACGTAGGCGCCGTATCGCATGCGCATGAATTCGAGGGAGGTGTGAGCGTATGGCACCCGAAGCTTTGCCACGATGCCTAGGACGGCCATGAGGGCTATCTGGAAAGACAGGCCACTGGCCCACCAAACTGGCAGAGCAATGCCCCACTTATAGGTGTAGGCGGCGCAAAAGACGCTCTCGTTGATCCACATCCTGGTATAAATCAGCACAGCACCCTTCAGATCTACAGTTTCTTTGCTGACCAGCTGGAGAAGACAGCAGATGCCGTCAAGCCAGTTCCCACTGAACGGTTGGCGACCATGAACATCTCAGACTGATCCGTTTCCTCTGACAGATACCTCCTCTGTATCTGAACAGCAGCGAGGATGATGAGGCAGAAGAGCACCGACAATCCAACAACGAGACCATAGCCTGTGGCTTGAGAGAGAAGAGCTGCGCCTTCCTGAGCGGGCATCGTGACTTCCCAGAGAACTGGTACGCTAGGGACGACAACGACAAAAGAGGAGGTAGTAGGAGAAGCTGGGTACTTGATGTGGGATCCGCCTTTCTGCACTGGAAACATATAGATCTGGCCCGAGTAAGAGACTTACAGGCAGCAGTGATGTGCGATGCGCCGCCGATGGGATCATCGCTGTGTGCCGGGATAGGACCGGCCTTCAACGTGGCCAGCATAATGTCGACACATTCTTATCAGTCACAGACTGTGACAGACAGCAGCTGTGGCATCAGCCATGCTTCCTATTGCTTCTTGGGATGACCCATGCGTGTTGAGGCTCGGGCAAGGTGGATCTGCAATGGCCGGCGTAGGAGCACTAGCGCATTGCGTTATGCAGGAGGGCGAGCACGCGAGATGCGTAGTCACGTTCCGCTTGGCTGCGCTGCTCAAATATTTTCCAAGCATAGTCTAGAAGCATGCGAGGCTGTGAGCTTTCGGAGGTTTGATCGTTGTTGCAATGTGCCTACGGCTCTAGGTGTCTCGATCGCTGCATGGCACCACAAGAAGCCTGCGACGCCATCAGTAGTCGATGCCACTCTGTGGAGCCAGTGTTGTCGCAGGAGGGCTGGTCGGAATTGCAAATGAGACGTGACGCAGTGCCAGTCGGTATACCACAGAGCCTTGCTATGAAGCACCCGAAAACAATGAGAGATTCGTCTTGGGTGAAGTTCAGAAGTGAAGTCACTGACACCAGTGCCCCACTTCGGGACCTGACTTTCAGGTCCCGGTTAAAGCCGAGCACCAAACAACAGACTGATTCGGGGGCGGCGAAGGATTCCATCGCTTTCGCGATCATGGCTCACAGTCTTCCAAGTTCCATGCACGTAATCGATCGCTGAGCCTCAATCTCAGAGCGCAACAAGAAGAAACACGACATCCTGCTGTGCTCGTCTCAACGGCAAGGGAGGGCACACCACTTCTCCTCCACCTTCGCCATATTGATATATATTTGAGCCAAAGACATGGAATGCTATTCCGACTCCTCGAGTGGGCTTCCGTAACTCACAGTTTTGAGAGGCTACATAGCCTGAGACTGACGTCAGCTGACCGCTCGCTGTAACTTCTTCATACAGCAGTGTCAGCGAGGTGTAGCCGCAAAGAGACCTTCCGCAATGCCTCTCCGCTCATCCGGGTGTTTTACATGTCGCAAGAGGAAGATCCGCTGCGATGAGACGCGGCCGCGGTGCAAGCGGTGCGCCACGCACGGTGTATGTCGCATACATTCGTGAAAGCATTGGATGGGACATCGACTGATCTTCATACTCTCCACTGCAGGTATCATGTCCAGGCTACAGGACGGATCAACCGGGTGGAATCGAGTTCAAAGACCAGACGGTCATCACAGTGCAGCGGGCCAAGGATAAGGCCAAAGGACACCATGGCACTACCCTACGCAAGCCCTCGAGCTCTCCTGTTGGAAACGCCTCACTGTGCATAAGCAGCGCGCTCCCGCTCACTGGCGCCATGCCGTGGCTCGGCGAGGAACTTATCATGCCTATACTTCCCGCACACATGCTCAGTCCGGCAGCCATGCGCTCACAGCTCTATAGCGAGTTCATGGACATCTACCTCCCAAGAACTGGGCGCCTAGATCACTTCTCCTTCTTCGAATTCATCGCCACGATGCCGACGACGGAGCCGGCGTTGTTGGAGAGTATGGACGCACTAAGCTTGGTAACGGTGGGCAGTCTCAACAAAGATAGAACGCTGCTCAATCTGAGCTCAAGAACATACGGACGGGCTTTGCGTAGTTTGGCGAAATCTTTAACGAAGCCGGCGGAGGCGCTGCGCAGCGACGAGCTACTGGCCACGACGACTGTATTGGCGACCTGCGCGCTGTACGACGAAATCGGACAGCATGCAGACGGCTTCTTCCAGCACGTAAACGGATGTCAGCAACTAATTGCTGCGAGAGGGCCACAGTCTATCAAGTCCGAGCTATCTCTACTGCTGTTCTCGAACACGAAACACGGCGCGCTGTGCAGCGCACTCATCGAGCGCAAGGCGCCGCTTATGGCACGGCCGGACTGGCGCGCAGTTGCGCTCACGTCGCCTTTACAGGATAGCTCAACGTTGTTCTACGATACAGCTATCCAGATACCTGGCGTGCTCGAGCGGTTGGACCAGGTAATACACGACCCGAACACGACGTCTCCTCGCATTGAGACAACAGCTCTCGATGTGGATAATTTGCTCTCCGAATGCGAGCGGCTCGAGAACGAATTGCGCAACTTTTTCGCCGATTGGCAGCTCCGCGCTCTGCTTGACGATGGGTTCACACCCATGAATAACAGCGGCGTTCTCTACAGCGAACAGCCTATCGACGACTTTCCCACATTCACCAGCCTGTGCTCCGACCGTACATTCGACACCGCCTTCCTGTTCCCGAGCTTCCCTGTCGCGTACTTGACCTCACTGTACTGGATGTGCTTGTACCTCCTCCGCACCAGTGCGCAAGGCCTCCACAAGCTCCGCCACGAGATTGACGAGACGTGGCATCCCAGCCCTGACAGCGCGGTGACGGAAGATGAGCTGCTTGTGTACGCCATCAACCTGTGCAAGTGCGTGCCCTTCTTCTGCGAGCCCATCAGTTCTAGCACGGGGATGATTGGCATTTTGTAAGCTATCGAAGGGTACAACCCAAATCTGAGACATGAAATGGATTCTAACCTTCTCCCCTAGCCTGCCCCTGCGCACTGCGGCCATCTACTTTACGTCGCACGGCCATTGGAGATATGCCAGATGGATTGGCTCGGTCCGCAACAGTGTGTTTGTGAAGGGCTTGACTCCACCATACGTGGGTGACCCACCCGGTAGTCTTTCCGGCTTGGACAAGGTCGCGCCGGGCCCGGGTCCAGATTGGAGAAAAGCTTTCCACGAAGTCAACCGACTTCATGCGCAAAAATGGGGCGAGTGTGCGCCTAGCAGACTTCAATCACCGTCGGGATTGAGCAGCATATCCTCTTCCGTCGGCTCGTATGCTTGAGCGATCCTGACCTGCTCGTCCAGCTCTGCGACTTCTGGGTCAACGCCGGCACCAAGGTCATTTGACTCGAGGAATGCGCGACCTTCGAGCTTCTCTGGCAGGTAGTCCTGAACGACGCGGCCATCAACGTAGTCAGGGTTGTACTTGTACTCTTTGCCATATCCGAGCTCTTTCATCAGCTTAGTGGGAGCGTTGCGCAAGTGGATTGGAACGGGCAAGCCAGCGACACCAGGCTCCTTAAGTGCTGAGTACGCAGACTTCAAGCCTCTGTAGGCTCTTGTCGACTTGGGCGCCAAGCTCAACGCTACGGCGCAGTGGCCGAGATTGATCCTGCATTCAGGCATGCCGATCTTCTCTGCCGCACTATATGCCGCGGTGGCAAGCGACAGCATGCTGTTGTCGGCTAGGCCAACGTCTTCGCTTGCGATGACGACCATACGGCGAGCGATGTACAGTGGATCTTCACCGGAGCAGAGCATGCGAGCTAAATAGTAGAGCGCCGCGTCTGGGTTGCTACCTCGGACGGACTTGTGGAACGCGGAGATGGTGTCGTAATGCTGGTCACCTGCTCTGTCGTATACCAACGTCTGTGTGAGGCTCTTCTTGATCTCTTCCGCAGTGGTGGCTGGCTTTTGGCAGAGATCGAGTGCGAGCTCAAGTAAGTTAAGACCGGTGCGCGCGTCGCCGTCCGCGAAAGCGGCAAGGTAGTGTAGCAGCGCGAAGTCGTCATTAGCGAGCAGGTGGATGCTGGGTTCCGAAGCAGACGGGCCACTCGCTTGCTTATCCTCGGCCGATGGGCTTGGAGATGGTGTAGGTAGGCCTGGCACTTCGTGTGCTAGGGCTCGCCGAAGTATGCCATAGACATGGTCGTCGGTCAGCTTCGCAAGCGTGAACGTCCGGCATCTGCTCAACAGCGCGTTCACAACCTTGAAGCTCGGGTTCTCCGTCGTTGCGCCAATCAGCGTGACCTGCCCTGCCTCTACCGGTCCCAGAAAGACGTCCTGCTGACTCTTGCTGAAGCGGTGTATCTCGTCGCAGAATATGATGGTCTTTCGTCCCGTCAACCCAAGCTCGTTCTTCGCCTCCGCAAACAGCTTCTTGCACTCGGCCACACCGCTAGATGTTGAGTTGATCTCCACAAAGCGTGTGCCTGCCGTCTGCGCGATGAGACGCGCAATCGTAGTCTTGCCCGTCCCTGGTCCGCCCCATAGTATCATCGAAGGCACGCGATCGGTGACGATGAGGTTGCGCAGCACACCATTTGGGCCGACCAGCTCTTGCCCCGCTACATCATCCAGACTTTGCGGCCGCATGCGCTCAGCGAGTGGCGCATGCGAGTTCTTCTGCTTCTTCGCTGTCGGTGGCGGGAGCTCAGGCTTCGCCTCCGCCCTCACGGTGGTCTCATCATCCTCAAGACGCCGCTTCACGCCGTTTGTGGGTGGTGGCGCGGTTGACGGCGGTGGTCTCAACGCTGCTGTCTGGGTGCTGCCGAGTCGGGTGGGACCTAGCGGCGATGATTCCGGCCCCGTATGCTCGTCCTTGAAGCTGACGCTCCTCTTCGAAGCTGGGGTGAAGAAGGTAGCGGCCTTCGAGCTCTTCGCCTTCGCTCCACTCGCCTGGGTTGGTGGCGGAGTTGGCTCGTCGATGAAGTCGTTGCATTCCGTGTCGATATGCCTGTTGATATTGGCCTCTTTGACGGGCTTGTCGCAGATGGGACACGCGACCATTGGGTGCTTCGGTGGTGTTCATGCTTTATGGAACGCGTTATACGCGACTGAGTTCACATCGAAGCCACACTTTCTACTAGCAGGGGTCCATCTGCGGTCCGCAGTAGCGCGAACGCCACGTTTCCGATCTCAGATCAGATCAGTCAGAACTCAGATGGCGGAGGAGGAGTTCGGGTCTGCGAGCGATTGGAAACAGTAGCACCATCTCCATCGGCATCCGTGATCACTACCTTGCTATCCACTGTCTCGCCAGACCATTCCTCCTTGCCAATCGACAGTACAGCGGCGGTACGCTCAGGCACTAGGGTTGTGTTCAGGTAACTCATGCTCGCCACCTTATCTCCTCATCAATGTCTTTGCTCGATTTTATCATACCTTACGGCACTTCTGTCTTCCTCGGTCACCTGGTCGTTTCTGCCCGCAAAAGTGCATCTGCTTGAAGAGTCTAGAGGGCCATGCTCTCCTGCTATGACGTTTACTCGTCTACTGTCACCTCCATCTCCATCTGCATTTACACCTGCGCGTCTCCGCTACCGGGAAGCCTCTCTCAAGGTCTGCTGTGCTATACCGTAGCATGGGGCCATGTGCACCAAGGCTCTGTCTCACAGACAGAAAGAGCACTTTCGCTACTGCTTACCCTACATGAGTAAAGCAGCCCCTCGAGCAGGCCAGGTCAGACTGCCCCATGCTGTAGAGACCGTTGCGCGAGCGACTAGGTATCCTCGGTGAAGCGCTGGCAGTATCTGGTCACTAGGTTTCTTGGGATTGGCAGGACCGCAGTGCCGGGCGTCATGCACCTCACACAATCCACATTCTCTTGACATGCCAGTTGCACCTCTCATTGCCATCACCGGACAACTACACACTCACGGGCGCTTCTGGACCATCCGAAACTACAAACTAGCAGGCAAAACAAATTGCCAAGCCCGTTCGCGAATGTCAGTCTACATGGACACCACAAAGCCTCCCAAGATCACGGAAGAACGCAACCTCGAATACCTTGGATGGCTTGTTACTGAGAGGCGCATCGAGTCGAACTCGGAACGTCGGACAAGCTGCGTCTTCGACGGCATGACGGCACTTGAGGTCAAAGAAGCGCTCAACCACTTCCACACGAATCCGCAAGACTTGCCTGGGAAGAAGCGCTTTGGCGCCTGGCTTCCAGCGAATGCCGTTGTCAAGGTTGACTTCGACGAAGGCGTGCTGGAGCGTCGGCTCTACTGGGCTCCCGAGCGACAGTGTGTGGATGAGCATGTGTCACCGAAGGCCTCGTTCGCAGACATCTGCGCCAGTGACCCGCGAGATGACGGCCAGGGTGTAGCGATCGGACACAGTCACTGGAGCCCAAGCCGTGACGCTCCTGTCGATGCTCTTCACCGTCCATGACTCCACACACCACCAATAACGTGTGGTCGACATTAGCCTTTATGATGGTACAAAAGGCACACTACGATGTTGCTGGAATGCATTTGCACCACACTGCCTGTACACCATGAACCACGTGTCAGTTCAATAAGCTACTCCGCACGGCAAGACATCAGAGGATCACGAGTGAGTTAACTTCCACATAGCTCTCATCTCACAGTCTAGTGCTAAACGCTCCTAGACGTTCAGACATCATTTTGACCACATCGATACCACTCAACGACGATGTCTGGCAGCCACTACTGGGACCGGTGCGTGAATCGTACCGGCTATCAACTGCATTTACAAACACTCAACAGAAAGACTCTCCCTCCCTCTTTCGAAGGCTTGGGGCGGGTTCTTAATCTGAGCGATGGTGATGATAGGTAATCATGTAGAAATCATAGGCAGTAACAGCGTCTGCCGAAAAGGCGCTACAAGCTGGCTTTGATAGTGTGCTATATGTGCGACGCTGCGGAGATACATCATACAAGTTGGGATGGCGCAAATGCACTCTTGTCAGACGTGCTCTTTGTGAGCATCGCGGCCTCGCAACATATCTGGAATCAACTATCACGTATGAAGTCGCACCCAGCAGCATCATTCTCTGTACATCGCAGACGAGGTGGCCGCCTACTAATATCGACCGTGAGCAATAGGACGCCGTAGTCGTGTGGAGAAAGCGCCCGGCCTGCAGTGGCCGTTTAGCTGGCATTTGATCCGGATGAACGTCCAGAGACCGGCGTGGCGGTTTCTAGTGCGATGCACCGAACGTCAGGTAACCACCGTCGTCTCGGATGAGCATCTGCAGGATCACTGGCTTCAAGGCACAGTCAGTTGGCAGCACTGTGTCGAGACGAGGGCAGGCTATGCTGTCAAGAACCTCGGTCGCGAACTGTCGTGCAACTCTGCGCATGTGATGCAAGCTTGACAATAGAACACGGCCGCCACATGTTCTCAAGAACTCTGAAGTCCATACTTTCGTCTATGCTGACCTATCAAGACAGAGGGCCACCCATGGTCATGCGTACGAGCACATATGCGGTGATGCCTCTCACATCTTCTTGTTGTTGATGCCCTTGAGCTGGACGTCGCTGCAGCACGTTGTCAGCAATGCCCAGAAGTTGGGAGTGCCTGGGAAGCCTACAAGATAAGAGTGGCGTTCGCCGGGATGAGGCCCGGGAAGCCCCTGTCGCCGTATGCGTAGTCGCCAGTAATGGTGAGAGTGGCTTTCTCGCCGAGGCTCATACCGCCGTCGACCTTGAGCACACCCTCGTCCCAGCCTGTGAGCTATCAGCAGCTGTGGTTCACCGGGAAGAGAAGAGCAAGGCGTACCCTTTATGACTCGGCCAATCCCGATCTCGGTCTTGAAGTCGCCGCGGCCCACCTGTCCAAAGAATAGGGTTAGCATCATATCAGTCTTGCTATAAGGCTATCGCAGCTTTTATAGATTGAGCAGAGACTTTGCCTGTCTCACGCAGTCTGAGACTGCCTTATAGGCAAGTTCGCGAGCTTGACTTAGCTCGTAGCTGCGACCAGAAAGGACATATTCTCTCTAAAAACTTACGGAGGAGTCGAACCTGGTAGATGGTGTCAGCATCACAGAGAAATCCACACGCAATCAAGAAAGCTCTTACTGTGCCCCCTTACTGTTCGTAGCATTTGGGTCGTAGAGATTGCCGGTGTATTCCATGGTGATGTTGTCGCCCTCCTGTGGGTAGTCGACGCCATTGCCCGCGGAAATCAACTTCTTGGTGACACCCATATTCGCTGATGGTCGAGTGTGATGGTACTACAATAGTGCAATGGAGGTTGGCAGTGTAAGAGCAGACTCTGGGATTTTATGTATCGTTCAGATTACGTGATTGAGAGGGAAGGACTGAGGTCGAAGTTTCATCGCTTAAGGTTTGGACCGAGAGCCGGACACTTCCTCTCCACGTCACGCGAAGCCTTGTTGGACGTTGGTGACTGGTCGCAGGCCTATCACGATCTTTGCAAGCATGTGGTGGAGGCGACCGGCGTGTGCTACTCGAACAGCGTCGTTCATTCGTTTTTGTTGGCAGGTAACCCTCGCGTAGCGCTGATTGAGGGTGTGAAGTGTGAACGTGGGCCCACATGGCACATGGCATCTGGCCTCTCGTACCTGCAAGGCTGTGCTATCGGGAATGCTTCCTGTGCATGTGGAACTGTGGAACAGTGGGAGAGGAGCCGGTCTGCGAGCTTGTGCAAGGGGCAGCCTTCGAATGCAAGGACATGTCACTTCACTGACAGATGGCATCGGGTAAATGATGGTCCGCGAGGCTTTTATGTACCCAGTACTCCAGTAGTAGAGGGAGCCCTAACGCTGGGTATTCCCTCGGGAGAAGAGCTTGATCACGGGACAAAATGCGGATGCCGTGAGACGGACGCAAGGGTTTGGGAATGCGCCTGTTTCGACAAAGTCATCCTAGTCGTCCTCACCTGCCGACATGCATCTCAGACAGCACGCGCAGGATCCTGCGCCCGCCTCTGCGGCGATGGTCTCGACCTCATCACCACATTGGCTGGTCTCTCCGTCTCGACACGCGAGACCTAGGCTATTCAAGTACTTCGGTTTACTACTCCCGCGGCAGGCGACGGGAAACCCTTCGAATTCGCATTCTTGGACCGAGGCGTATCTTTCTCATTGGCCATTACCACCAAACAGCATACTCACTCAAACTTGCCAACCCCAGACTTCTCGACAAGTTGACACTGCCTAACAACAAGCGGTTTCGAGTTTAGACCTACGGGTGAATGCGGGAGCTTTACTCCGGGGGATGGGGATCATGGATCATGGATCATGGATGGTTCAATCGCCGCAATGATAATAGCGGACTCCATACCCTGCGATCTTTCGATCTCAAAGCTCACCAACTTGGTTGGTGACACCAAGCCCCAGGAACGTTCCAGCCAGCTGCTAGCAACTTGCAACTTTTGCAGGTAGCAGCGTGACACCGAGTGGCCGAGTACCTTAGTAAGCGGCCAAGTCCAGTCGACATTCTTGATAAATCTTTACCGCGCCTGACGCGGCAGTGACGCAGATTTACGTATCGGTTTAGCCGGCACCGAGCCGGCCCCAATCGCCCCACTAGGGCCACTAGACCGACCGACCGACCGACTACATGGCTCGGTATTGACGGTGTACCTGGTATGCATTCAGGTGGCACCCACAACCATTGTCAGTACCCGTATGCTCACCGCTGTGACATTCTCATTAGCTGCGACTAGGAGTGATACGATGAGCTTCCGTGACCACTAACCATGGGCGCTTTGGGTAGCCGCGACATGGCGCGCATTGACTGATATGCCGCCCACCGATATGACAGGGCACAGTGTGGTACCAGATCATAGCCCGATCATGTCCATGATCTCGACGCTCCTGTCCGAAACCAAACTCACCCTTGGTCTACCATCCCCCTCAATGAGTCGGACCAACTCAGGCGAAGTACGGAGCGTATATCGTGCGCATTGTTATGGCAGTGGCGAAGCGCTGCTCATAAGGCAGGGCTGATAGAAGATACGATTGCCAGCACGCTTGTGGCGTCTGCGTTCGTATTGTATTCAAGCCTCCACCGGCGATGTCACTGAGAGAAGTCCGGATACAGATGCATCTACGCTAAACGGCATGTCTCACTCACGTGGCGTTTCGTTACCGCTCTGGCTTTGGATAGTCGATCCGATTCACCCACAACATGGTCGTATACCGGGTCGGGCCTTCGGTGGAGACGGACATCCACAATGCTTCGCGGCTCAGCTCGTGGTCTGCAGCCACAATCCACACAAGACGAGCCGGCTTGAAGTGTTTGGCCTAGCGAGATCAGAGTGTTGCAAGGTGCGGCATGCTGGTCGCCTAGGACGACGATCCACAAGAATACTCTGTTTACCATCGTCAAGTCTCATCCGGCTGTCATGCCTTGCGGGCCCGTCTTGAGCGAATGGGCTCTTCGATAGCCGAAGACGAAGCAACCTTCGATGTTTGCAGTGGTGTCGGTGGACAACTTATATGACATTGCTTACACGCGCAACCTTCTCGGAGCAACACCAAACTGGCGAGTGAGCCAGATACGGCCCGCCTCGATCTTCACGGCCTTGCATTACGGCAAGCCGAGTACTTCCGCCCGGACTGTTGTATCTCGCACTGGATCTGCAGAACTCGCGAATAGATCATTGAACAGCGGGCCCACGCTTTATCCGACAAGTTGTGCTTACTGTCCGCGTACTGGTGTACCGCGCATCCCAATTAGCCAGAACCCCGTGCTGTCAAGGTTCACTAGCTCTGTTGTTTCATCGCTCAGGTCGACAACTGTAACGTCACATTGTCAAGAGGAACCGTGTTTCGCTTTGAGGCATGGAGCTGCACGCCCAGTCACCAGCCCTAGATGCTTGGGGACCGGGGTTGACTCGGGGTCTTGGGCTAGCCCATGGGTCGTTCTAGGGACCGCGCATGCCATCAGTTGCAGCACACAAAGCGCCGCTCCACCTTGGACAGCAACCTGCATGCCACTGTGGCAATATGGATGTGATGGAGCTTCGAGTGACCGGTCCGCTTGCGGCGGGCTTGGCACGCAAGAGCGACGTGCATAAGCGTAAGTGCTGCCGCACTATCGATGTGACCCACCCTCAAGCTTCGCAGAATCGGTCCGTGTGCGGCAGGAACGGCACGCATGCACGTAAGGAATAGCTGCGCTGCCCTGCTGTTGCTTACTCTGTCCAGAAGGCATGCCTCTTTAAGTCTGTGATGAGGATCGGACTCCACCGTACGCCTGGAAAGCGGTCACCGATTGGCTGTTGTGATTCGAAAGCAGGCGCCAGATGGTGCAGCTCCGCTATCCCGGCTCGCTCAACGCATGCTAGGGTCTTCGCGTAGTTCAGGCCAACCTGTTCCACGCCGTGGCTGTCGTCTGAGAGGGTGAAGCGGCCGCCCATCTCGCGGAAGACCTGGTGTATCGTCAACTCCTTGCACATTGTCACTCTGAAGCTCAGCGATTTGGACATCTTACCTGACAGATCTCGACCTGTGGATACGCCTCACTCATGCCCTTCCTGAGACTGCTAGAGTTCAACTCTAGCACTCCGCCGTACTCCACCACGACCTTCAGATTGCGCATCGCCTTCTCCCAGACGCTAGGCCATATCCTGAAGCTCCGTTCAGGATCATCGCTCTTCAACCTGATCAGATCGAAATGACCGACAATAGGCGGCTGAAGAGCGTGGAGCATTTGGTACTGCGAATCGAAATAGTCTTCGAAGATGCGCTGGTCGGTCCCACCTGCAATATCCCTGGCCTTGTGATACAGAGCTGTGTCATAGTCGATGGGTACAGTGTGGACATGGTGAATACTGCCAATGAACAGGTCGATCGGGTACTTGTCCAGCAGACTTCTAGTAAGCGTGAGGGAAGACTCGCGTATCCACTCGCCTTCGAAGCCGACGAAGATCTGGATACTGTCCGCATAGGCTTGCTGTAAGCGGCGTGCCTCATGGTAGAAGTCGTCGAATAGCTGCGCCAGGCTGGCTTCGGTATGGGTGGCCTCTTCTTCCGGGTAAAAATCGACTCGGTCACGTGCCATGTGCTCGGTCAGGCATAGGACGGACATGCGCTTGCTGATGGCTGCTTGGACTATGTCCTCTAACGTGCTGACTGCGTGGCCGCAGAATTGACCGGAGTGGGAGTGGTGGGTGAACGGCATTGTGACTCTGTATCATCTGGTACTTTCCCGTTGTGGCCAATTGATCTGAACTGTGGCAAAGAACCGTTTCGTATACGTTGGGCAGGCTTGGTATGCTCAATGCTACCTTACCTACCTTCGTGACTTTCGTAAACAAGTGGTGTCTTTCCGAGAGAATTCGAATGTGCTCGTATGCTCACACGGCCGCTATATTCAATGTCGATCCATATGCACTGAGTGAGGGTCTTGATAGAACACGAGTGAAGAATGTCGCAGCGAGCCTCTAATACGAGAAGGATATTCCAATATCAAATGCAAAACACTAAACCCATCGAACGCACGGAGTTAATGCACAAATCCGATCAAAAGCACCCCACGACTCGATCCGATTTGTCGCGAGCGCCCCACTTGCCGTGTGAGGCGCGGTCGGCGCGAACTTTGAGAGCTTTCCAGGTAAGGTTACTCTGGAGTAGTTCCTCAGGCACAGAGTCTCCTCGGTGACAACATCATCGATACTGCGTTCAGCCCGTGTCGAGGTAGTAGTGTATTTGTACATTACTGCGACGTTTATATCTTCCCCGTCGTCCACACACAGTGCACAGTGAAGTGCTGCAAGTTGACGAATACTTCGAGTCCTTCCTATTCCCGCTCATCAAACCACCATCAGCCGTAACTACTACTTACATACCGCGTCGGAGATGCCGCCGCAACAGGAGAAGAGCTCGCTGAAGCGTGCCCGGGTGCGTCAATTGTTGAACGTGTATCTGCACCGACATTAACATGTTGCGCAGGGCTCCTTGGGCGAAGCGAGTGAGACGAAGAAGCCTCGTCGGTCCGCACGCCTAACCAACGTCCTTGATGACGAGACGACGGAAGCGGTGACCGGCCTGCCATCACCGGTCACACGCAAGCAAACGTCCGAGGACGGCAAGGCACGCACAGTGTCGCCGCTGCCGCCCAACAACAGCAAGCCCGCAGACAGCCGCCAACATCGAGTCACCCCCGAGTCGAGCCCGATCCATCCATCACAGCGCAACAATGGCCTTTCCTCGCCCCCTTCCGACACGCAGCCCTACTCGCAGTTCCTCCCCCCTCCGCCGTTCGTGTACGAAGTCGAAGACGAGGAAGCAGAGGGTGTCTGGGGCTACCTGGTGCCCGTGACAGGCTTTCAAGAGCCGTTGGTCTTGAAGCCGCGGGCGGCGTGTCTCGTGCCTCCAAACATGAAAGGCGAGGTGAAGTGCCGAGAGAAAGTGCCGAAGAAGCACTGGAAGGAGAGCGAGGAGAAGTACGAGGCGGAGAAGGCAGTCAATGGGGTGCCGGCGGGTGGCTATCTCATCGGCAGGCACCCGGAGTGCGACCGTATCATCAACACGCCGACCGTCAGTAACAGGCATTGCATACTTTTCTCCGAAAACAAGGATGGTGACGCCGTGGCTGTATTGGAGGACCTGAGTGGAAACGGCACGTACGTGAACGATGCTTACGTCGGCCGCAACAAGCGCCGTGAGTTGCAGGACGGGGACGAGATCTCCATCCTGGACCAGGCACGCTTCATCTTCCGCTATCCGCGCAACAGAGACACAAATGGATTCAGACAGCTGTACAGCATACAGGGCCAGCTTGGCAAAGGGCACTTTGCAACGGTCTACCTTGCAATCGAGAAGAAAACAGGCACACGGTACGCTGTTAAGAAGTTCGAGAAGCGCAGTGGGCCTGGCGAGAGAAGTAAGGTGGACGGCTTGCAGCAAGAGATTGCAGTTCTGCGGAGCGTCAGTCATCCCAACATGCTGTGCCTGAGGGACACATTCGACGAGGCTGATGGCGTATATCTGGTCCTGGAGCTGGCGCCGGAAGGCGAGCTTTTCAATTGGATCGTCATGAAGCAGAAGCTTACAGAAGTCGAAGCGAGGAAGGTGTTCGTGCAGCTGTTCCAAGGCGTCAAGTATCTGGTATGCGCTACATCATCTCCACTGCCTATTGCGCGTAGCTGACACCGTGCAGCACGAGCGCAACATTGTGCACCGTGACATCAAACCGGAGAATATCTTGCTGCTCAACAAGGAGCTGAGCGTCAAGCTGGCTGACTTCGGCCTTGCTAAGATCATCGGCGACGAATCGTTCACCACCACACTTTGTGGCACACCTTCCTACGTCGCGCCCGAGATCCTCGAGAACTCCAACCGTCGCCGATACACCCGCGCTGTTGACGTCTGGAGCCTGGGCGTCGTGCTCTACATCTGCCTCTGCGGCTTTCCACCGTTCTCGGACGAGCTCTACTCGGCCGAACATCCGTACACACTGAGCCAGCAGATCAAGATGGGCCGCTTCGACTACCCGTCGCCGTACTGGGACAGCGTTGGAGATCCGGCGCTCGATCTGATTGACCGCATGTTGACTGTGGACGTTGAGAAGCGCATCACCATTGATGAGTGTCTGGAGCATCCATGGACCACCCAGCGCACCTTCGGTGTCACTGATAGTACCGATGGCCTGACCGGCGCGCTCGCGGGTCTGGACTTTAGCAAGCGCAAGCCCCAGCGGGAGCGCACACTCCTCTCTTCCATCAACGAGGTGCATGTCGAGCGTGTCATTGAGACGCAGCCTGAAGGGCCGCCGGTGAAGGTGTTCGACAAGAACAGAGGTCCGCAATTTGCTTCGCAGCAGCAGCATACGCCGAAGGAGAAGCTAGCAGGCCATCCGGAGACGACGGTCCTTGAGCCGAACCCTGCTGGAGCTAGGAACCCGGGAGAATTTGTGGATATGGGTGGGAAGGGAGATGAGGTGCTGTTTGATGATACTGAGGCCAGTCGCTACCCAGATCGGACTATGAAGGCTGGTGCGGCTAACCACGAGGATTGAGTGGCTATGGGCTCGACGAGCGATGCAACGAGCCCAACATGCGCAGTGTACTTCCAGGCGTTTGGTGGCCAGCCGCCCCACAGCTGGGACAGATGGGTGGACTCGCAGGCGAGGCGTTTGGGACTGGGTGGAAAAGCTGGGCAGGCTCGTGTTCTTCGCATGTACAGTAACGAGAGCAACGCCCTGGGAGTATGTAGAGTATGCAAACCTGCTGCCATTGGTATACTGGTGTCGTGTATACGGTGGTTACACAAATCACCTGACGGTTGGAGTAACTAGCGATTCATCAAGTCTTTCGAAGCGAAGGCGAATACACGGTCTTGGCGTGCGTTGTCTCATCTCCAGACTTCGTATCGGAGTTACACTTACAGATGCCGCGTACATTGCCTTGTCGCCATGTTGTGTTACGGAGATGCAGTATACTCGAGTATGCTCGGGGTCCGCTGTGCCAAGCCTTGCCTATTCGTGCACCCTCGTCTTCAGATTCAGCTACACTCATCATCAATGTCCCGACAACAAGTACACCTGTTTACGTGGACATGTAACATCCGACAATAAACATGCTTGCTACGTGTGCTTTGGCACAGCGTCTGGCTGTAACCGGGAGCGCTCGCTTTAAGCTGCAATTGCCCCCAGGTCGCCGGCTATGGCTCTGCGCATTGAATACCGGAAATGCTCGGCACGCGAGGACTTATGCCGTTGACAGCACAGCCCGTCCTAAGGGAGGTCACACGCTGGATAAGAGTAGGCCAATCAACTCTATCGCGGATTTCGAAGACCTCGCAGCCAAGGATCAGGCTACGTTGCAAGACGCCGTGTCTTTCCTTTAGCGAACCAGGGCTAATCTGGAACCTCTACCGCTGACTGAGAGAAGGGAGAAAGCTGCCGAAGCTCAGGCAGGACGCGTTCTACTCTGGCTCTGGAACAACCGAACGAATTGGCCGGATACGAATCTCGGCGAGGAGACTTGCACCGTACTTTACTGGTTCTTGCACGCCGAAGCGCTGGAAGCCTTCATCTGGGAATGGATTACAACGGAAGCGCGGTCGATTAAATCAAGTGGCATCACGAAGCAGGAACGTAGATGGGGCGAGCACATGCGGTGGAGTCACCATCTGCTTGGCGGGCTCATGTCAGCACACCTCGCCTGGGCCGAGGGCCGTACCGCGGACTCCGCGCTACGCCAATATCTCAAGGCCGTGGACCTTTTTCTCGGACCCGGCACGTCTTTGTCCAGGACAGTCCCGCTTATAGGTGCTGGGTTGAGCTATGCCGAGCGCTCACCACACAACACTGTCTCCCATGCGACCCGGTACTGTTTGAACGGTATGTCCGGTCCATGACACTCACCCATGCCGCGCGATGGGCGCGGGCCGCGCGATGGGCGCGGGCCGCGCAGCTGGCGGAAACCGCGCTGTTTCACCCTACAAAAGCCGATCCGAAGCCTTTTCTGGCGCTCCTGTACGACACCTATGATGGTGGCAACATTTACGACACCGACCACAGCAGGAAGGGGCCACGGGCCAGAAATCATGTCGGCGGTAATGCGGTACGTACAGCGTATCTGCTCAGGCTCTATGGGAACAATAGAGATGCAGAGTACGTCGACCGCATTGTTAGCCGGCACTTTGCAAGCGTGTGGGCATCTCGTGCAAAAATTTACGCAGAGCTCGCCCTTGATCCTAAATTGCAACATCTGATTCGGGCGGCTGAAGAGGCCGGTCGGAGCACAATGCCCTAGCCTAGCAGAGTGTGTCCATCACGCAACGCATGCAGGGCGCTGGAGCTCAAGGGGGACATGGCAGCACGCCGCCAATGTGAGTTCACGAATACGCTATGAAAAGAACAATGCTCGCTACGCCAGTCTCTCTGGTCGCCGTGCCAAATCGGTACGACGAAGAACTCGTGCATGCCACGGGTGATCTGCGCCCGTGACTGTCAGCCAGATGTCACCCCAAGATATGTGTGATAAGCCGATATTGAAGGGAGGAAGAAGCGAAGACACTAGCCATGTGAAGTGTACCTTTTGTAGGGGCTCCCATGTAGCTATAGTCGGTGAGGGTACTTGTAGAGCTACTCCACTAGGTGGGTACTACATCGGCACGTCTGTCAATCTGAGCAACAGAGGATACTCATCAAGTTGTGTCTCAAGGACTGAGCCTGTCAACCTTCCACTCCCCACCCTCAGCCTTCGTATACCGAAACCGATCATGCAACCTCGACGGCCGCCCCTGCCAAAACTCCACCATCTCCGGCTTCACCCTCAGCCCGCCCCAAAACTCTGGCACGGGAATCTGCTCATGCCCATCAAACTTCTTCTCTGCATCCGCCACCTGCTGCTCCAACTCTGATCGGTCCTTCAACACGTTGCTCTGCTGCGAAGCCCAAGCACCGATCCGCGACCCGCGGATCCTCGTATCGTAGTAGACCTGACTCTCCTCCGACGTCATGCGCTCACACGGTCCCTCAACCCGCACCTGCCTCTCCAATTCATGCCACCAAAACGTCAGCGCCGCGTGCGGGTTCGCGCTCACATCGTGCGCTTTCCGCGACGTAGCCCAGTTACTGTAAACCACAAACCCCCGCTCATCGACCTCCTTGAGATACACCACCCGCGCACTGACACGTCCCGAGGGCAGCTCGGCCGTAGAGAGCGTGACGGTTTCCGGCTGGTGGACCTTCTCATCCTGGGCGTGCTGGAACCAGATGTCGAATTGCTTGATGGGATCCGAGTGGAGTTGGTCGACGTTCAACTCGCCTTTAGTGTACTGCTGTGCTTGGTGGGAGTCGTTGGTGCCGCTGGGGTTTAGTATGCGCCTGTTGGCTTGGGATGCCATGGCTCTTGTGCCGGAGACCGTGGCGAGATGCTGTATTCGGGAAAGCCACGATGCAATTGGTAGCATGGAACCGTGTCGGTCCTTTACTCAATAAGGTAGCAGGTGGGATATGATGAGGCACCTGTGGTATCCTTCCGTTCACCGTCTGCTAATGATTTCATGTGCAGCGTAAAGGTGAGGTAGGTCCACCTGGTACCCTAGAACCTTGGAATTCCACTTGAACGCATGGAGTTAGCAGTTTCAAGTCATCTAACCGCTTTCGGTTATCACGCTGATTATGAGTCACTCAAACTGGGTTATTTGCACGACTTTTGATATCTACACGCCCAGGGTGCATAGCCAATTCCCATGAGTCTGATTCTGATATACTCATCTGAAGAGCAGCTGCTATGTCGTGGATCAAAGCGCTGAATAGCCAAAGCTATGCACTCATCCTACTTCGTGATGCCGGCGTGGCCCCTCTAGCATACTTCTCAGAGCTATGCTTTACCGGCACCCGGCTATCCACGTATACTATGCTGCGTTGGCACCACGTGACCAGCATTTACATGTTCACAGCAGTGCGGAACTTGGTGCCGGCAAACACCGCGTTCTGCCCCAGCTCCTCCTCGATGCGCAGGATCTGGTTGAGCTTGGCGAGACGCTCCGACCGTGCCGGCGCGCCCGTCTTGATCTGACCCGCCCGCAGCCCGACCACGATGTCGGCGATGGTGACATCCTCGGTCTCGCCAGAACGGTGAGACACCATGACGCCCCAGCCTGCAGCGAAGGCGTCCTTGGCGGCCTGGATGGCCTCGCTGATGGTGCCAATCTGGTTGACCTTGAGCAGCAGCGCGTTGCAAGCCTTGGTCTCGATGGCCTTCTTGATGAAGGTCGGGTTGGTGACTGTCAAGTCGTCGCCGACAACCTGGGTGTCCGTTGTCTTGGAGAAGTAGCTCCACGCCTCCCAGTCGTCCTCGGCGAAGGGGTCCTCGATGGAGACGATGGGGTACTTGCTGGCCAGATCCTTGTACTGCTGCGCGAGCTCCTCGTATGTGATCCACTTGGTCTTGTCGGAGTCTGGGTTCTTGAAGTCCAGGTCGTACTTCTTGGCGTCGGTCTTGTAGAACTCGGAGGAGGCGACGTCCATGGCGATGTTCATCCTGCCCTTGTAGCCGGCCTCCTCGATAGCGTCGGTGATGAGGGTGAGGGCCTCGTCGGCGGTCTCGATGTCCGGGGCCACACCACCCTCGTCTCCGACGTTGCCGGCAGACTGGCCGTACCTCTTCTTCGCGAGCGACTTCAGCTTCTGGTAGACTTCCGCGCCCCAGCGCATGGCCTCGGAGAAGGATGGCGCCTCACTAGAAAGCCATTAGCTTGCTGTTTGCAACAGCACGAGAGTGAGCGATTATCTCACTTTGGCACAATCATGAACTCCTGGAACGCCAAGCGACCACCAGCGTGCGAGCCACCGTTCAGGACATTCATGAACGGCACAGGCAGGACGTATGGCTTCTTGGTGCCCGCGAGGTCGCTGATGTGTGCGTAGAGCGGGACGCGCTTCTCAGCAGCCGCCGCCTTGGCGATAGCCATGGAGACACCGAGGATGGCATTGGCGCCGAGCTCGGTCTTGTTTGGTGTGCCGTCGAGCTTGTTGAGGAAGGCGTCGACGGCGGACTGGTCCTTGACGTCGATGCCCTCCTTGATCAAAGCGGGAGCGATCTTGTCGTTGACGTTGGCTACGGCCTTGGTGACACCTAAAGTGTTCCGTCAGTCTCAGAGTCGTTGGTATTGCTGCCCGCCGCGTATGCTTACCCTTGCCAGCCCACTTGCTCTTGTCGCCATCGCGCAGCTCACATGCCTCGTGGGAGCCGGTCGATGCGCCGGATGGTACGATAGCGCGGTGCAGGCCGGTCTCGGTGACGATGTCGACCTCGACGGTGGGGTTGCCGCGCGAGTCGTAGACGTAGCGGGCGTGGATCTTAGAGATGGGCATGTTGGCGGATTCTGTTGGGCGTGGTGGTCAGTGGAGGAAGCAAGATGAAGGTGTGCAACGAGTCGTTGCGTTTGCAATGAAGCTTTCCGACGATCTGATCCAAGGCGGTACGACTCGGAAGAGCTGACTACACGGTTGCTAGACAGAGTGATGCTGCACGTACCTTCGTCTGTTGTTCTGTTTTGGTTTGCGAGGTATCTATCGTGAGACGGTCGAGCTGTTGATGTGGACGCGAAAAAGTATGTGTAGTAACGCCGAGCTCAACCCTTCGACCCTTCGACCATCACACAGACGCAGATCTGCGGCCGGCCCCTCTTTCAAGATTGAAGATTGGAGAGCCCCGCCAGATGTGCGGCCTTAGGCTCCCACGCCGGCCCGGATCCCGGGCTGAGCCGCCGCTGCCGGCGCGTTTCCTCTTTAGTCAGCGCTGCGGCTCTCGGTGATGGCATGCGCGTGCAGCTGCTGTAGCCTGTCTAGATGCAACAGAACACTTCCACATCAACATCTTCCTCATAACAAAGCCTCTACTACATCCAGTCACCACCGTTCTGACCCACCCGAAGCACCCGCACAGCCCGATCCCACCACCCACACAACCACCGACATGGGCGACGACCCCGAGCGGACACAGGCGCTGGAGGACTACAAGAACAAGCTGCTGGAGTCGCGTGAGTGGGAGGCCAAGCTGAAGGCGCTGCGGCTAGATATCAAGGGGCTGCAGCATGACTTCGACGTGTCCGAGGACAACATCAAGGCGCTACAGAGCGTCGGGCAGATCATCGGCGAGGTGCTGAAGCAGCTGGACGAGGAGAGATGTTAGTTCCGCCACTCATCGGAAGAGGTGAAGGGCACGATACTGATATGCGCGTGAACAGTCATCGTCAAAGCCTCATCAGGCCCACGGTATGTCGTCGGCTGCCGCTCCAAGGTTGACAAGGCCAAGCTCAAACAGGGCACACGTGTCGCCCTCGACATGACCACACTCACCATCATGCGTATGCTACCTCGCGAAGTGGATCCGATGGTGTACAACATGTCGCTGGAGGACCCGGGACAGGTGTCCTTTGCCGGGATTGGAGGCTTGAACGACCAGATACGAGAGTTGAGAGAGGTCATCGAGTTGCCACTCAAGAACCCGGAGCTCTTCCTGCGAGTCGGCATCAAGCCGCCAAAGGGTGTGCTGTTGTACGGACCGCCTGGCACGGGCAAAACGCTGCTGGCAAGAGCTGTGGCGAGTTCACTGGAGACGAACTTTCTCAAGGGTGAGCCATCTACTACACTCGACAGTCTACCACGCCCATGCTGACAGCCTACTACAGTCGTCTCCTCCGCTATCGTCGACAAGTACATTGGCGAGTCCGCCCGCCTTATCCGCGAAATGTTCGGCTACGCCCGCGAGCACGAGCCCTGCATCATCTTCATGGACGAAATCGACGCCATCGGCGGCCGCCGCTTCTCCGAAGGCACCAGCGCCGACCGCGAGATCCAGCGCACGCTCATGGAGCTCCTCAACCAGCTCGACGGCTTCGACTACCTCGGCAAGACCAAGATCATCATGGCGACCAACCGGCCCGACACACTCGACCCGGCGCTACTACGAGCAGGGCGCCTGGACAGGAAAATTGAGATCCCGCTGCCGAACGAGGCGGGCCGGCTGGAGGTGCTGAAGATCCACGCCGACGGGGTGCAGAAGGAGGGCGAGATTGACTATGAGAGCGTGGTCAAGATGAGCGATGGGCTGAACGGGGCGGATCTGCGGAATGTGGTGACGGAGGCGGGGCTGTTTGCAATCAAGGATTACAGGGATGCGGTCAATCAGGACGACTTCAATAAGGCGGTGCGGAAGGTGGCGGAGAGCAAGAAGCTGGAGGGCAAGCTGGAGTATCAGAAGCTGTAGAGTACGAGTGAGGGACTCGGAGGCGCCCAATGCGCTTTCGGCAAATAGCACGGCGTTTCGTTGGGGTGTCCCGCCGGTCGGCGTGGCCGCTGCTGTATTATATACATCATCATGCAAACGATAGCATTGCGCCTGATCACGTTGATAGTGGCCTGCGTTGTGTGATTATCTTATCAGTGATCAGCTCTCCCGTAGTCTCGGTTGGTCTTGGCCTACAGAACAAACGGCCGTGGTAGTGCCGAGCACGTCTGTACGTGCGGAAATGTGGTTTCTTGAGAGCTGCGCAGGATATCCTGGGTACGAGAATATGAGTAGTACTAAGTGCTTGGCTTCATCATCCCTCTAGGCCTCTGGCGCTCTGCCGGAGTCTGCCCTCTGGTGCGAGCAGCGAACCTGACGAGGAGAACATCCTCCGTCTCTTCTTGTGGGCGGTAAGTATCTAGCTTATTGCCCTAGCAAACAGTAGTACTAGCGTTGCTATCCGCTGAGTCGCTGACTGCATCGAAGCTCGATTACTACACGGGCTGCTGCTCCACTATTAGCCTCTACGGCATGTGGTCCCAGGTTGGTTTTCTAGGCCGCTCTAGAACCGTCCGGACCCAGGCGAAACCATCAACTGGAGACTTACTGGCAGCGCACTTGCATATTCCGTGCTACCAATTGCCTAATTTGGGTAATGGTCGAGACAAGTGCGTAGTAACATCGGGCTCTGTTTCATGGTGTACAGAGTACTGCGTAAACCAAGCCTCAAGGCTCTGATAGACATCATCATTCATCCATTCTTCTTGGTCTAAAGACTATGTTCGATAGGTCTACAGACTGCGTACGCGAAGGCTCTCGAATCTGAGAAACAATCATTGCTCTTCCGGCTCCTTGTCGACGTACTTCAACACCATCGCCATCCACCCATCCTTCGCTTTGATGAAGTCCTCCTGCCGCATCGTCCTCAGAAACCCCCCGTCGTCTTTCCACCGCAGCTCAACCTCACCAAAATAGTTGACGCCTTCCGCCGTCTTCTGGAACCCGACGCCCTCGAAGAGCCGGATGCTGCCAGTATTGGACTGGTGGATCTTGACACGGAAGTATTCCAGCTCGTACGGCATCTGGGCCAATTTGCCGTGCGGCCACATTTGCGTGGGCTTGCCGAGGTTGTACTCGCTGTACAGGGAGGTCCAGTAGAAGACGAGGTAACCCATGACTTTGCAAGTCGAGTCAATTCAGCATATGTCTCTCATATGAGGCTGGAAGGCATGGTGGGTATGACGCACAGGTGATTAGTGCTGCGCGACCGAAGCCTTGCCTTCGCAGATCCGGTCGAGCGATCATGATCTCGATTTCGCCAATGACCTGACTACCTTCACTGCCGCCGGTGCTCGACTCTGGGCTATCATTCTCGCTCTCGGAAGGCAGAAGGAAGAGATTGATGTCACCGATCATCTTCTCCGGCGCATCAGCTACACCTGCATGCGTGGCATCGCCCATGTTAGGCGGTGACTCGAGTGGGGAGGTGATGATGAAAGTGAGCTTGTCACGGTCTCCGCGCCAGCTACGCTGCATGGCGTACTCCTCTTCCAACGATAGCGGCTCGGACGCCGTGGCGGCTTGGAGGGCGGGGTCCTGCATCCAGGCGTGGTAAGTTGGGACATGGTGTGCGCTGTACGGCACTAGCAGGAGCTTGCTGGTGGAGATGGCTTGCTGGGCATTGAACTTCATCGTGACCTCAGCCGGCTGTCGGTGTTGTTGGCCACAGACGGGATGAACGGCAGAAACCTGACGGCGTCGGGAAGAAATGCTGTTGCAATTGGACAGCGGGGATGTCCCATGGCGTCTTGGAAGAAGGGCATGCTACCTCCTAGTGCTTCGAGCTCTTGAAGCTCTCAAATAGGTAGATAAGGCGCACCCCTGACCGTGCCGTCGGTGAGTTGGAGGCTTGGCGCGAGGAGAGAGAAGAGTGGAAGACAGGATGAAGGTTCAAGGAGTGTCGATGTTCTCATGACTGAGGCACCAAGGCAGCAATGTGGTCAGTGCGTTTTTCGACGGACTACCTCCGCCGTTTCTCGAGAGAAAGCCGCAAACATCAACAGCTCATGGCATGCAATCTCCGGATGATGGTCGACCGACCGCAGCACGTGGGATACTGGCACCAGGTCCGGATTCAGGTACCGGGCGAGTCAGTGTGGGATCCCTTCGCCAAAGCTATCGGGCTGCTACGCCCTTGTGTACTAGTCACGTCGTGAATCCAAACGGGTCCATGGACACAACAGTGTACGTGTCATGTAGCTGAGAGTAGAGTCACGCCAGCCGTGTGGCGCGAGACCCTTACGAACCGCAGTCGTAGGGGTTGCCTCTCGAAATGTACCTGCAGAAGAACAGTCCGCCTGCAGGAATTCGAAACGCCTGCCGCCCTAGATCTATCAAAATCGCGTATGGAGGTCCAATGGCTGCTGCGGAACCCGGAGTACGAGGGCACTTTGTATTCCACGGTGCGCATTGATACGACGGCAGTTTCACTTTTGGGGGGCCTGCAAAATGCCGCTACGCTCAAGACCGTGATAGTTGACTGACACGCTGTAGCACTCTCCCACTGTCTGCGTTTTTCTATTTCAAGGAGGGCTTTATAGCAAAATGCTCATCGCCCGTGGCTTGACTTCGTTCGGCGATCTCTAGGGCTCTGGTTCTGGCCCACTCGAACACATGATCTTCCATTGCGCTCCGGGCGGTCAGCCCTCTACCAATCTCACAGTTCATCTCCGCCATGTGTGCCCTTTCCGAATTCGGCTGTTTGTTGCCCAGTGACGGAATGGGTGCTGGCCAAGCCGTCATCTACAGCTGGAATGCTGCAGTATCAACAACGTTGATGCTGCGAACAGCTGACCCTATAAGGTGTGTACACTCCAGAAGTCTTACTCTGCTCTTCTTCGTTCCCATACGTCTTTAATACCATTGCTTCCGGAGGATCTCACTCGTTCGATCCACCAAGCAACGACCTTCTGGTTCACTCGCTCTACAATAATCATCACCTGTACGACTAGCACCTCGCGAAACCCACACACAACACATTCAAGATGAAGATCCGAAGCTCAGCTGTTGCTGCGATTGCAGCCACCGGCACATATGCTCAGTCCAATACGACATGGATTGCCTCTACAATGACAACCGCTTCCTCATCAGTCTCGTACACGACCGTCACGTATGATGACTGTCCCAGCCAGTCGATGGAGAGCATGATCACTGTGACAAATGGCGTTACTGTCACATACTGCCCGGAGTGCGAGATGCAGAGTCAGACTTCTAAACCCTCCGGCCCTGGCTACACCACGACCTACACCACTACTTACCTGTCGCTTTGCCCGACCGGCGTGGTACCAGCAACCTACACCGTGACCGAGAGCTGCACAGACGCAACGCCCACTTGGACGCCCGGTCCGAGCCATATTCCGAACGGCTTTACTGTGACCACCAAGCAGTGCACGGTGTGCGACACAACGCCAACTGCCGTCACCATCACTGAGCCATGTGGATGCGAAGCTACTGAGGGCGTTCCAGCATCGAACACTGCAGTTATGACCACACCCGCAGCACCGGGCGGTGGCTCGGGCTCACCAAGTGGCAGCCCTGCTGCCGCCACTAGCCCAGCAGCGTGCAATGGCGAGGATTGCGGCGGTTCCGGCAACCAATCGCCAAGTGGTAAAGCGTCCGCGTCGGTCTGCAATGGCGCTGACTGTGGTGGCTCTGCGAACACCTCACCAGCTCCAGCTGCTGGTGCCAGCGGCTCCACCGCCCCACCATACCCGACCGCCTCTACCATCACAGAGACCTGCCCGGGTCCCCAATGTCGTGCTGCGGCCAGCAGCTATCCGTCTGGCGTCAGCTACGGCAACACCTCCGGCATTGAGCCATCTCCTGGTGCTGCCTCCAGCCTCAGCAGCATCGGTGTGCTTTCTTCCTTCATCATGGCAGTCATCGTCGCTGCCTTGGCTTTCATGCTATGATCTTGTAATGGTTGATCAGCATAATGACTGGCGATGGTACGATTCCCTATCTTAACTACAACATGTCTCCTGCTGACTGATCTTAGGCGTTTGGTTCTTCACGGGCTTCTGTGTCATCTGAACATCTATAGCGTATCGCTGCCTTCGCTTGTAATCTTTCCTCGTCTACACACACGGGCATCGGCGGCGATGGAGCGCAGTGTACGGCGGCTTTCTTTCATCATTGTCAACATAGCTTGCGTATGTCATTGTCAATGAACAAAGACGTCTTTCACCCTAGCCATGCATAGCTGTGAGTACAATGCCTCTTGTCCAACTCTCCGTCTCAGCCTGAGTCATTCGGCGGACTTTGTGTCAAGTCTCTTTGACATACTCGTCCTTTGTTTCAGTTGAGTTGCTGGGTATAAGGCTATTGTGCCTCTAGCCTCCGACACGGACCCGTACCTCATTCATTGTTAAGCGTCCATGTCCTTCTGTTTCCGGTGCAAGCAGGCTACACCGATCACATACACAAGCTACACGCTATCCAGAACATACTGAGAACACATTACACAAACACGCACACACATACATACACTCAGGTGAGTACAGCAAGCATGCCCACCTTCGAGCAGAACTCTTACGGCGCGCTCGACTACACCTTCGGCGCGGTAGCTCACTATCATGGCAAAGCAGACGGCATGAGAGAAAGCCTTCGCTCCCAGTCGTCGAACGGGACAGCTCCGCCGACACCGCCCAAAGACATAAGGTACAGCCCAGGCGCTGCTACAGCTGCCCGTACAGCAGGTATCAGATCAGGTGGGCAAGACTCTGCGTACCCTACAATCACCACGCAGCGCAAGCCTGTCGCCACTGCTAACCTCCCAGCAGCCCAGCAGCCTCAGCCAACTATCAAGCGGAAGCCAGTAGGTGAGAGGCCAACCCCCATCACCATTCCGTCTACTCCAACTGTGCAGCAGCAGCAGGGAATCCTGTCACCCAACGGTGAACTTCGCACCATCTTTCGCGATGCGAGTGGCAAGATCGACCTGACCACAATCAAGACTGTACCAGTAGCAAGGTGGACACCCCCTGCCTTCCCCTCTGTTCAAGCCCAACCACGGCCGAGCTCACGAGGCTCTTTCCTGAGCTTCGGGAGGAGTGACAGAGCTGACACTAGTGACAGTAGCACCGGTCGCCGACCTGGGTCTCGCCGCGGTAGCATCACGGACCTCTTCAAGTCCGCCGGTAGGCGTCTATCCGATGCCTTTAAGGACAAGGCTACGATCGTGAAGATGGACCCCGAAGAGCGCGAGGACTGGATCGAGTCCCGGCGAGAAGAGAAGAAGCGCTCGGCGAGCCAGCGTTCGAACGAGCGTGAGTCCACCCACCGTGAGAAGCCAAGGGATCGACCCTCCCACCAAAAGGACGCTCTCGTCCGCAAAAACATGCACAACGCGGAGCTCGCGCACAACCTTGTCGACACCAACAGCAACTACGATGTCATGCTTGCCCAGAGCGAGTCCAATGCCGGCATCAACCGAGCCCACAGGAAGTCGTATAACATCGCCTGCGACATCGCAGCGTCCAGAGGTGAGCCCCGACCCAAGAGTCCAGCTGAACTTCCTGTCGCAGACCTTAGCCTTGACCCTGCCGAGCGTCGACTCGCCAGACAAAGCACGGGTCCCAAGCACATTGATGAGCTCGCATCGGAAGGCAGGATATCGCCTCCGCACTTCACAACAGGTGAGAAGATTGCCATTGCCCTTTCCAAAACCACTGACACCCTGAAGACTCGTGGCCGTTCAAACACGGCAGAGTCTGCTATGTCGTTCGGGATGACTGACTTGGCTCCACCAGAGATGATGCACGTTTGCTCACGATGCAACCGACCGCCTGAAGACTTTCTCCATTCATCGGGCTTTTGCAATGCCTGTCATATCTACCTGCGGGAGCAGAAGGTGAAGATGGCGAAGATGGGTAAGTAATCATTCGGTTTCTCCTTTTTGTTTTTAGGTTCGGTCTCTACAACCTGGCGTTGTAACATATGGGCGCACCGGAGTTCGATGCGATTCGGGAGGTAAGTCTGTAATTTCTGAGGCCACGCATAATCACAGCTCATAGGTCCACTTCCAATCACACCTTCATCGTCCACTGTATAATAAAAGCATATCGTACTGACGAGTTTGTCTTGCAGCAAGCCCGGCCTATAGCGCCAAGGCTAACAATACCGTGCAAGCCCAGTCAAGCCTTGATCCAGTAAGTCCGCCCTACATGAAGCTCGCTGGGAAGAAGAGGCTCCGGAAAGTGCGCCAGACCATATACGAAGATCCAGGCAACCCTTTCGCAGTTGATGAACGTAATGACGGAGCAGAGGGTGATATACCAATCTTCAATATGCCTTTTCATCCCGCGCCACCGGATCCGCTTGATACTGTCCGCGAAGGTCCGTCTTCTAGGTGGCCACTTGATGGTGTGAAGAAGCAACTCCCAGCGGTATCCACGATGCAACCAGCGGGTGAGCGACAGCTCCTCAACGGCAGGCCCTTTGACGACGCCGTGGAGTCACCTTCGGCGCCAACCCAACGGCCGTCGCTAGCAGCAGACGATTCAATTCATGCACCAACGCCACAACGGCATGGAACACCGACGGTAATACAGAACCATCGCCATTCGATGTATGTCGCTGTGAGTGGCGACTCACCAGGCGAGTATCTCGCGCCAAGGACCCACTGGAGAAGAGAAAGCCTGCCTCACCGTGATCCATTAGAACAAACGGCACCCAAGCGTAACGATGCAAGGAACACGAAGTTCTATGGATTTTACGACGATATACTGGAAGAACATAAGCAAAGTGAATAGATCTCAGTCAACTTAGAGCAGCAATAATGCAGTCCCAGCAGGATGTCGATATGTAGCGGGCGACTGGCGGCAGCTTGAACAATACATGTTACCGAATTGAACTGGAGATCATTGTCGCGACGTACTCAACGTTGTGTCTTTCGTCCTTGTGGGCGGTATGTCTTATAATCCCTCGGGCCTCAATGCCTTTCGAGCCTTGATCGTGATGTGCATCGGACTCGCAGGCTAATCCGGGCCCAGCTTCTGAAGGCGGTCAGCTTTTAGCGGCCATTCCAGTGCTCGGCAAGTTTGTGCGACTCTGCTATTTCCGACCTTGAAACTCTCTGGCGATGATCGCAACGTGCCTTGATTGTTGGTGCATGCGTACGATGTGCTACGTAGATGTTGGAGCAACATGAAGGCACGTGAGCGGAAAGGCAAAGGTGAGGTCTCGAAGAGGCGAAGGAGCTGTAATAAGCGCCCGAAAATACGGAGAGTGGATGCTCCGCGCTTGATTCGCTGGACGATCGACGCGTGGCGGACACGGCGGGCGCGACGTTGGATACCGACGGGCAGGGTCATGCGGGAACATCGTCTCATCACCAATCACCCCAAAGTTACCCAACCCCCAAGACAGCACCCGGGCGCCAAAACGCACACTTGCACTCGCATGGCCATGGATACTAGGTGTGCAGGGACCGAGGTCAGCCGGTATCGTTTATGGCCATTGATAACACTCCTCCACCGTTCCGTGAATCGTGCTTTTCCTCCTTCAAGCGCAATCAGAAAGATCATCTCGTCTCTTGACAGCTATCGCGGTGGCATACCAGTGTACACCTTACCCTCTCCGCACGCCGACGACACGGAACGTCAGCCATCCTGCAGGTCAGCCTGGTCAGGCCCGGTCTGCACGAGTCCACGCGCATGCAGCAGCTCGCCATCCCGCATCCAGGCCGGGCGTCTATTTCCAGGCTCCTCCACCACCAGAGGCCTCGATCCAACCTATCGCAGCTGTGCTGCACCGAAAGTCTATCCTTGTGAGCGGTAGTAAGTGGTGAGTACCCGCCATGTGGCCGCTTCCTAGTTCCTACCCCGATGTTACCCTTCTTGTTGCTGTCTATGCCGGACCGGTGACGGACGCGAACATACGCCTCTGCCCAATCTGAAGCTGTCTGTGCGAAGCGCTCAAGCTTGTTGAGGACTCTTTCTACCCTCTCGTACCCTCGACCTGACCTCGACCTCTTGCTTGCACAGCTGGACTCTGCACATCACACACTGTACATACTCTTAATTGTTGTTCGCGTTGCTACACAACGACCGAAGAGCTGGCCTCTTGTTCATTCCGAGACTAGAGGATCTCCCGCAGCCGTCTGACTTCAGCCGTACCGCGCACACCTTCTCTGACGACATGTCAGACAGCCACAGGAAGAAGCCAACATTCACGATCGAGACGCGGCCTCGCGCCTCGTCAGAAGACTCAACCGCACCATCGATCAAGGCATCGTCTCTGAGGTCACCCAGGACCGCACGCTTCGCAGAGGCGACTGCGGTCGACTCGCCAGTGGAGCCAAGGAAGCTACCTTTCGGCGAGCGCACTATTACCAACCACTACATGGCGCAACCACAGCCCTCCGACGTGGGCTTCGGTTACATGAAGCATGAGTCGGTCGAGATGCCGGACACGGACAACAACGAATACCCTAATATGCCGAAAACTCCTCTGCAGAGTCCGCTGAAAAGCGCTATGAAGACGCCGGGCGCAGCACCGAGAGACTTTGGCAACATTCTCAGTCCGACCTTCAAGGAGGACGAAGTACTTGAGAAGCAAGAGGCGCATACGGAGAAGCGGCAAGCACAAGATATAGTGAGTCAAGCACCTCTACTTACAGCAAGATCGCTAGTGATACTAACATGTAGACCAGAAAATAAAGACTCGCGTGCGGATGGCAAAGATGATGCTTCGAGGCGTCAATTTCTCCTGCTCTCTGATCGTGCTTGCCATGCTGGGTTCCACATTCTCCATCTTCAACGCAACAAGGCATCTTCCGGCACGGAACAGCCTACCGCCCTGGGCAGAGGGCCAAAAGACTTGGCCTCAGATCGTGCTCCTGGTGATCTCTTGCGTGTCACTCTTCAGTTCATTGATCATCTTCTACGCTTACTGGAGAGGCGGCCACAAGCGAGCCGAAAAGGCAGCGGTCTACTACACAGCGTTTGCAGTCGCCTTCTTCGTCTTCAGCATCGTCATGTGGGGCGTGGGCGCTGGCATCTTGCAAGGCGCAAAGAACAGCAGCGACAACAAGGACATGTGGGGCTGGGCTTGCGTGAACAACACGCGGAAGCAGCTCTTTCAGAATGAGGTGTCCTACGACCTGATCTGCCGAATGCAGAACTGGAGCTTGGTGTGCTGCATCATCGAGGTGGTGGTCGAGACCATTACCATCGCTGTCTACGCCGTGGTCTTCTACCGATTCTATTCGAAGCGCCAACTCCGCAAGTCGATGGCGAACCGCGACCGAGCAAGGAGCGATCTCTATCTCGCACAGCTGCGCAGCCAGTCTGCACCTAACACTCCGGGCTTCGCGCCACCAGGCTATCTCAGCCCGAGAGACGGCGGCTGGAAAGCGCCTGTTGACTACTACAATGCGGCGCCTGATGTTGAGGATGGCGATGTGCAATACGTCGACCCGGTAACCCAGAAGTCGCAACCGAAGCCCTTCCAGCTGCAAGCACCACCGATCAAGATCCAAGGAGCAACGCCGAAGATGGCGCAAGTCGGCTTCACACCGGTGTCTACCACGACACGCGAGTCGCCACCTACGCCGCCTGAGATGGACCAACGGTCACCGCTCATGGCAGAGACGCCACGGGAGCAACTGCAGGAGCATTTCGGTGCAGCGCCTGGCGAGCAAGTGTACGACGAGGTACCGATTCCAGGAGCCTACGAGGCGCCACTAAGTCCGGGTATGGCTCCTAGGCAGATGACTTTCCCTCACCAATGAATTGTGGGAGGGTTAGGGTTTGGGTAAGAAATGGCGTTTTGAAGAAGCGTTTAAGATACCTCTGCACGTCGCTCTCTGCCGAAATGAATACACATTACACATCAACTGTCTCCCTTCCCTTTGTAGTTTCTCCGTGGTACCATTCAACTATGTGGTCGGAATGGGTTCGTGGTAATAGCCACGTTAGTTTCTCCGCTGCCCTTTGTCTTCGCCCAACCATATCCGGGCCGGAATTGGACGTGACATGGACAACGATGACAAAGGACCAAGGTGCTTCTTGAATGTGCTACGCAGTGGTGAAAATGTACCTTGGGATTCCAATCATCGACGAGTAAATGCGGTGACAGGCTCGTCTGAAGCAAGTAAAACAATATACCGTTGAAAGCTGGGTTGATTACTGCCCTTCGACCGTCTCACACGCCTCAACTATAATACCTGTCCCTTGATGGCGGACCAAGACCATATCATCGCTGTCGAGCCAACATCTCATGCCGCAGGCACTAACACACAACCCTTACAAGGTCCCGCAGAAGCCAAAAGGAAGCGAACGAAGAGGGTCAAAGGACCTAAGGCGTCACAACCTACTGGGTCACGGGTCGACGGAGCGAGAGTGACCAAGAAGCAGCGGAACTCCAAGAAGGAGAAGAATGCGAAAGCGGAAGTGGGAGGCGAGAGGAGGCAAGCGCTGGTGGATTTCATCATGAACCGGCTTCAGCTGCCTGAGGCGTGGAAGGAGGAGTTGTTGGGCTGAAGTAGTGCAGAGGGTCGTTCACCTGCATCACGGTATAGGCAAAGGTTGTTGATAAAAGGAGAGTGGAGCACATCGATAGAAACAGGGTATGCGCTTCTTGCGTATCCTATCAGACTCTCTCGAAGCTCAGGTGGTATCCAACGCCATTCCCCCTTGCACGCTCGCAGCATGAACGAAACACCACAACGCCACGCATAAACGCTCAACAGCATTCAAACAGTCGGTCATAGCAGTGCGCCTCCCTCCAAAATCTCCCGCAGCAGCTCTCCTCCAGCGCCCTCCAGCGCACCAGACAGCTCCTTGTAGCCCACCGCGCTTGCAACCCTTCTCTCATCACCCATGGCCGCCAAGCCAAAGCCGCCCTTGCCACGCCTGCTAGGAGTCCTGGAAGGCGTGACCGGCGTAGTGAAGCTTCCATTCTTGCCATCCGCAGCCGATACCAGACTCAATGTCTCCAGACCGGAAACGACATCCCGGAACTCCACGCTGGTCAGCGGGTGCAACAGCTTCTCGCGCTTGCATAGATTGCTGTAGGCCTCGAATAGCTGCTTAAATGTGGGCGCCGTGTTGCTGTGCTTGGATGGCGTAGCAAACATCGTCCGCTCCACCTGCGTCTCCCGTTTGCGCTTCTCCAGTGCTGCCAGGGCGCAGAGTACAGCCTTCTGCTGCAGGTTGAGCGTACCTAGGCGCTGCGTGGTGCCGTTGCCGAAAACTTGCGCAGTGACCTTTGCCATGTGTGCGATTGTCGCCTTGGGTGCTGTCTCGAGTGTGTATGCAGTTGCTGACTTGGTCTTTACGTGGCTCTTCCCCGTTGAGGGCGGCGTAGGCGGTGACGCGAGGTTGATGTTATCCATGAGTGGTGTCTTCGATGGACTGTCCTGCAACGCCTTCTCTGCGTCCTTCTCCCGCGTTTCTTGTTCCACCAGGTCTACCGCTCGTCTGCAGATGTCGAACGCTTTGCGCAGATCGCCTGTCTGCGCGGCAACCTTCTTCGCGCAAAACTGAATGGCCGCTGGGTGGATAAATGGCGTAGCTTGCATGTCGCCAGATGAAAGACTCCTGAGCTTGCCCGTCAAAACCTCTGCAATCTGCGCTGCGCTGTATGGCATGAAAGGCAGAAGCTCAGGCTTCAAGTTGCGACTCTTGAGCCGTGGTAGGAAGCGGTCCGTCATGTCCAGTGCGTTTGCAATGCCGAGCAGTATGAGCCGGGAAGAGGGCTGCATAGACCATTCGAACAGGTTGTACAAAAGGTCCAGATCCAGGTCCACGAGTTGATCCACCTCATCCAGTATGACCAGGTACTTCCGCGTGTCCTTCGCCGTGCCGCAAACGAAGCATGACCGCAGATATTCGAAGCCTGCATCTTCCTTCAAATCCAAATCCTCCGACAGCTTCTGGCTCAGATCCTTCGCATTCCGCACGCTCATGCAGTTGACCACTGACACATTCAATGTCTCCGTACTCTTATGCTCCAGCATCACCTCGTCCACAAGCGCGCTCTTTCCGGTACCAGGAGGCCCTGATACATACAAGCATCCTGCCGAGTCAGACTCCAGACACCGCTCGACGAATGTGGACAGCTCCTGCTTCTCACAATCGCGCCCGACGAGCTTGCCAGGATTCGAGCATCTTGAGAACAGCTGACGCGCTTGATTGTACACGGAAGTCGCTGCATTGGAAGGTGTGGCCGGCGACTTCGGCGATCGAGGTGTGAGTTGGTTGCCGGCAAGCAGTACCCTGTGTCGAGGTGTGATTGGCACCTTCTTCGAGAGTGCATCACGGTGTCTTGGTGTTTGCGGCGAGGATCTAGCATCGCGCTTTCCGTCTTGAAAAATCTCAATGGCAGACTTCGCAACCCTGAAGTGCGTGCTGATCTTTGCAGGCGACACTTCTATATGTTGCTCTGGCGCACCATGCTTGGCAGGTACAGTACGCGCCGAAGCACGCGTCCTCTTTGCTGGCCTTGCAGGCTCGTCCGCCTCCAGTTCATCACCACTGTGTGAGACGAATGGGTTCTCGTTCTCATCGTCTGGCTCGTTCAGGACAATCCGTCGCTTCGAGTGCGTGGGCACAGTGTCTGCGGTAAGAGGGTCAGTTGCGACGCGCTTGCATCTCCGAGGCATGGGTTGCATCGAACCTGCTGGGTCTGCGGTGCTGCGAGTCCTCTTGCCTAGAACGGTAGCCGCCATTGTCGTAGCTTCTCAGTACGGTATAGAGGCTGGACAGTAGAAAGGTGCGGTTGTTGGATAGTGCGACGGAGGTACAGTGGAAGTCGCAGATGGGTTGGAGCTTGGAAGGAGAGAAAGTGCACTCGGCCGCGGCGCGTGAAGGGAAAGCACGCGCCAGAGTCGCGAAAGACGGCGCTAGCGGCGGGGCATCGGCGTCCCGATTCCCGAACCCGATTCTTCGCCCAACCTCTTCTATCCTATCCGCCCCCGAGCGGATGACCTGATGAATGCATGTATCGAGTGCTGCGGCCTAGCCTTACCAGCTCTTTGGCTCGTCGGCGTCGTTGTCGCTCAATAATTGCGCGGCGCCTGCGTCAGCAACCGCTAGCCTAGGACTCAGCCGCTCAGAACGAAATCAGACAAATCTTAAAGAACGCCTTTTGGCCCTTTTCAGTAGCTTGGTGAGTCAATGGTGACCACCTCTCCAGTACCTCCTACCACACTTTCACAAAGCTCTGGAACAGCTCCGGAGAGCTGGCTCACGCCATCGAGTCAGCAACCAGCTCTACGTACCGACAACCTCTGATCGAGTGGATGCTGCGATGATCGAGGCCATGGGAACGCGCGGGTCTCACGAATGCTGCCGCTTATGACTTCGCTTGTCCTTAAGCAGCAAACCCTGCGGCTGTAGGATGCGCAGCCTCAGCTCGGTAGCTGCGGCAGGAGCCACGGAGTCGACGCCTGGGTATCTCGTGAATCGATACTAGAGAACCTACTGGATGCATTGTGTTTGGTGGTGCGTGGCCCACTGGTTCGGCGTGGCTGTCGTACCTTGATTCGCTGCACGTGGCCTCATCCAACAGATCTGGCATCAGCCTGTCAGCATCATAGCTGAGCCTTACCGCTGTGCTGACCTCTGACCAGACACCTTCTCTCTCTCTTCCATACTTCACCTTGTCTTGTATCTTTGAGAGCTGAAAACTAGTCGGTGTAGAGTGATCACACGGCAATAACGAAAGGTTCCTTCTATTAATTCTTCGGCCACGATATCTAACGTTCAACGCAACGTATTGTCGCCGCTACCTACTCAGTCCCCTCAACCGAACCGCTGACACGCAGCGTCGCGTGAGAGCTATATAAGCCAGAGCTCTCCGGTTCCCGCATCCTTCCAAGGCCGATCAAGCAAGTCACACTGCTCACTTGCAATCCACTATGGCTGCTGAGGATCACCACTCCGACCTTGAGGTCGTATCAAAGGAGATGTCGAACGGTCTGGACGATATTGTGGACAGCAAGGTGGCCTCACCGAACGACAGTCCGAAGTTGAAGCAGAACGGCCACGCACCTACCTTCTCCGAGAACGGCGTGGGCATGAAGCTAGATACTTCGATGGCAAACGGCCACTCGAACGGCTCCATCGATGCGGTGCTTGACGGCGTGTCCAAGAAGGTGAATGGGATCAACATGGGTGGCATATCGCCGGAGGACTACAGCGCCGACCCAATGGTAGCGTCCGCGCTGATGAGCCCGCTGCATGATCGTCTGAACCTGGATGCCATGTTCTCAATCACGAAGCCAAGCTTGCACCGCGCGCCCTCCATCCTGAAGAACACTTCTGCGATCTCCGACGAGTGGGAGCTGTACAAGCGGGCCGGGCCCAAGTATCCCGCGTCTCTCGAGCAGCTGTTCATGAAGTACCATGAAAAGCATTCCAACTCCTGGCAACTGGCGCACGACCTGGGCGCTGGCTCTGGCGTCTATTCTCCCACGCTGGCTCGCTTCTTCAGGCACATCCACGTCTCCGATCCTACAACCTCCGGCATCGCTACCTCCCGCCAGCTGCTTAGCGCTTGGAGCACCCAGAACCCAAAGAGCAGAGGCCGCTTCACCTTCTCTGTTAACAAGCCCGAAGAAGCAGCTGAGTGTGCTACGGACTCTTCGGTCGACTTCGCGGTCATCACGGAATCCGCACATTTCGCCACCGACATCGAGGCCACCGTGCGCAGCGTTGCCCAAACCCTCACGACCGGCGGTACGCTAGCGATCATCACTCACCGCCCCATCAGCAACGTCGTCGGTAACGAGAAGGTCAAGGAAGCGGTGCGAAGTATGTTTGACGCCTGGGGCCGCAAACCGTGGGATGTTGCTTGCGGCGACAGCACGAAGAGCCGGCAGCAGTTCAGCCTCGGGCTGGACTTCGTGCCGTTGCCCGAGGAGTTGTTCAAGCGCGAGGAGACACGCAGGATCACTATCAACACCCATGGCCGCGCGCGTGAGCTCTTTCACGTGCCTGACAATGAGGAGGAAGAGGATACGCCGATGTCGCCGGCTGAGATGTGGGATATGGCGTCCAGCCGGGTTGACGAGAAGGAGAAGAGGCATGAGTTTGCTGATGAGCATGAGAGTGGCAAGGGGTGGAGGCATGAGGTGGGGTGGGAGAGCTTCCGGACGAGGATTGCTATGTTCGACTCGCCTGATGCTATGCAGCGGTTGGAGCCGCATCTGACGGAGATCCAGGACTTGATCATGAAGACCAGTCCGAACGGGGTCAAGGTGGTGATTGAGTGGGCAGTTTCGGTTGTGCTTGCTACGAAGAAGTAGTGGATGTCAAGACGAGGTCTATGCTAGACACGACGATAGCTGTTTACTGCGATCTATCTTGAAAGCATATTCTGAAAGGGCCGCCATTCAATGCTGCGGAAGCCAAGTTCTCCGCCACTTGCATGCCTATCTTGCCTGCTGCCGACGCTTACAGTAGCGTCGTGATTTGCGACGTTGTCAGATGCAGCGAAGTGCTGGCTCATCCTCCGTGCGACTGGAGTCCACAGCAGAGGCCCGTTTATGATGACGCTATCCTCGTCCAAGCGTGCAATGCATCCATATGGCCCGTCGTCATCTGTAGGACCCGTCAAGCCCTTGTGCAACGGCGTATTGCTGTGATGGATGTAGTCGACCAAGATTGGCAGTACAGATAGAGGCCATGGTGATCTTCCGAACCAGGATTGGCATGACAGGTGCAGGACTCGTCCTTCCTCGTCAAGCTTGCCGTCGCCGTTCCTGCCACGAGAGCTACGTCCGTCTGCCGGCTGGGCATGCTCCCGCGTCCTCATACCAGCCTTCAACACTGCATGATCACTCGTGTGTGCTTACTCCGCATCCATCTCACGACTTCGCCGGCCCCTTCGTCAAGCCCCTAAGCTCTGCCTCCAGCGCCTGCATCTCGTTCCCTTTCTCCTGCTTCACCTCGATGCTCTCCAGCTTATTGAAGGAGTAGTACAGCACTTGGTAGGTGAGCACGGCAATCAGGAAAGACTTGACGATGGGCCGGCTGAACTGCTTGTAGAAGTCGCGGTGCGGGTTGGGTTGCTGCGCGCGTGGTGGGTCGGGCGGTTGGTAAGTTGACTGTGTGCGGAGCTGCTGCATGTGGAAGGTGCGCGGCACCAATGCTCGTAGGCTGCGTGCTGGCAACATCGTGACCATATCCGCGTCGCTGTGGTGGAAGTACTAAGTGGATGGTCGCTGTCGCACGTGTCGGTGATGGATCATGAGGCGGATGTGGCCCCGGCTCGGATTAGCTACACAATTTCGCGTTCTGCGGCGCGTTTCTAGACGTGGGACACCGATCACCTCTCTGTGCCAGACAACTTCTCCCATATACCCATCGTCGACTCATATCCCCGACGATACGTACCTTGATCGCCTGTTGCTTACGCGTGGACAGTAAAGATGGTGAGTGTAAACTGTGCCTAACGTCCGCGACACATGCTAACAGCCAGGCAGTCGTTCGAAAACCCGACCCAAATCTTCGAGGAGGGCTCGTTCGAGGAAAAGGGCGAGAATGCCCGGCTCTCCGCCTTCGTCGGCGCCATCGCGGTCGGCGACCTGGTCAAGAGCACACTCGGCCCGAAGGGTATGGACAAGATCCTGCAATCAGCATCCACCGGCCAGATCCTGGTGACAAACGACGGCGCGACGATCCTCAAGAGCATAGCGCTCGACAATGCGGCGGCGAAGGTACTGGTCAACATCTCGAAGGTGCAGGATGACGAGGTGGGCGACGGCACAACGTCAGTAGCGGTTCTGGCGGCGGAGCTGTTGAGGGAGGCCGAGAAGTTGGTGGACCAGAAGATACACCCTCAGACCATCATCGAGGGCTACCGGATAGCAAGTCACGCGGCGCTCAAGGCACTGGAGGAGACGGCGGTGGACAACAGCAAGGACAAGGAGCGCTTCCGGGAGGACCTGGTCGCAATCGCGCGGACTACGCTGAGCTCAAAGGTGCTCTCACAAGACCGGGACTACTTCGCCAAGCTCGCCACAGACGCCGTACTACGCATGCGGGGCGCAACAGATCTTACGCACATCCAGGTGATCAAGAAGGCGGGCGGCAAGCTTTCGGATTCGTACCTCGACCCTGGCTTCATCCTGGACAAGAAGTTTGGCGTGAACCAGCCGAAGAGAGTGGAGAATGCCAGGATCTTGGTTGCGAACACGTCTATGGACACGGACAAGGTCAAGATCTTTGGAGCGAGAGTCAAGGTGGAGTCGACGGGCAAGCTGGCAGAGCTGGAGAAGGCAGAGAAGGAGAAGATGAAGGCCAAGGTGGAGAGGATAAAGGCACACGGTATCAACTGCTTCGTCAACAGGCAGCTCATCTACAACTGGCCTGAGCAGCTCTTCTCCGACGCTGGTATTGCATCAATCGAGCACGCGGACTTCGACGGCGTGGAGCGTCTCGCTCTCGTCACCGGCGCGGAGATCACTTCGACATTCGACCACCCGGAGCATGTCAAGCTGGGTCATTGCGACTTGATCGAAGAGGTCATCATCGGCGAGGATAACCTGATCCGCTTCTCCGGTGTGGCGGCTGGTCGTGCCTGCACGATTGTTCTGCGAGGCGCTACGGAGCAACTACTCGACGAGGCAGAGCGCAGCTTACACGACGCACTCGCCGTCCTCTCACAAACCGTCGGTAACCCTAGGATCACCCTCGGCGGCGGTTGCGCGGAGATGGTCATGGCCAAAGCCGTCGACCACGCCGCGCAGAACGTTGCGGGCAAGAAAGCGCTTGCAGTCGACAGCTTCGCCAAGGCGTTGAGGCAGCTACCTACCATACTCGCGGACAACGCTGGACTCGACAGTTCGGACCTCGTGGCGCGGTTACGGAAAGCCGTCTACTCGGGTATGTCGAGCGCGGGTCTGGATCTGATGACGCCGGGTGGTGGGATTGCGGATATGAGGGAGTTGGGCGTGGTGGAGAGCTACAAGCTCAAGCGCGCGGTGGTGATGAGTGCCAGTGAGGCGGCGGAGCTGCTGCTGAGGGTGGACAACATCATAAGAGCGGCGCCGAGGAAGCGGGAGAGGATGTGAGGCGCCTATCACAGCGGCAGGGAAAGTGCAGAGTGCGAAAGCATGGGCGGCGCCTTTGTGGATGCTGAAAGGGGAGGCAAATACGCTGTATGTACCCTAAGCATGGCATATGAATGTATGCTACCTCATGTGCAAAGCACTCATGTCGCCGCATGGTGGCCTCAAAGCATTCACAGCTCCCGCGAATGATCAGACGGCTTCTTGGAGACCATGACGTTGGTGCCCGACTGTTGACAGCAACACCCCGTTAGTTGGCGCATACCTTTAGGCTCCAGCATGTGGTATGTGATGCGAAAGCAGGAGCGACCCATATTCCCCACTTCTCTTTGAAACCAGCATATAAAGTTTGTCTTTACTTCCAGTGCCTTCTTCTCTATCTCCTCTCACAACACTGATGAGGCTGTGGACACTCACGACCACTCACTACATACGATACCACGTACGACATACCGTGTAAAGCTAGCGAAGATGCTGGGGAAGGTAATTGCAGACCCACGAAATGTGATCACACGTGCCCTTGCGTGGGACGGCGACCTCAAATCATTGGACAGCCTTAGCGAGGACATGGCTACAGTGACCGACGGACCGCAGGCGGAAACGGAGGCGGTGGGTGCTGCGGCAGCAGTACTGATCACCAACAGCCGCTTGCCAGCTCTTCACCGTGCACAATGCGAGTTGTATCTGGCAATGGCTCTCTTGGACGGGAAGGAAGGGCGAGCGCACCGGGACGCTGCTCGAGCTCTGTTCAGCAAGCTTGAGGCCATAGTGGAGCAAGTCGGACGGGAGCAGGGGCTGCGAGATCCGCGTGTGAACAGTCTACGCGAGCAGCTCGTTCGCGTTCAGAGTAATTGGACGGAACAGGACTTGGGCCACGCTCAGAAGCGAAAGGCTTCCAATCTTCCGCCTGTGGGACGCCAGACTGCTGTCACACTCGGGACGTTCGAGAGGGATGCGCGAGGCCTTTGGGCCATCCATGGACGTGTACTACGACGGCGTGATGGCGGTGGTGCCCGGTAAAAAGCGTGCTGTAAGCCTTGGACCACAGGAGATGCGACGTGTCTGTTACAGCAGGGGTAGCAACAGCGTCTACATGACAGGATCTGCCACAGCCGTCAGTAACGGTCATATCTGCCTCGATTTTCACGATTATGAAGGTGTCAAGTGGTTCTTAGAGAGGATCTCCACGGTGACGAACGATAGGATGACTCTCGATCACATTACGAGCGACCGCCTCTGTGCTATGTATGCGAAGCAATCTCACCACATATCGGAACGAGCGGTCTGAGCTCCACGAGCGCCAGGGCCGTCTCGAAGTAAGGGAGGCTCATCGATCACAAGGCAGGGTGGTGGCCACAAGGAGAATTGCTCGTGTGTAGCGTACATGACGAGGAAGTCACAAAATGGCAAAGTATGTGATCATCCTGTCTCGATCTACAGATCTTCCTCATAGCGACATTTATCCGCGGAGTGTGGACTCTGGAGGCAAGACTTAAGACTCAAGCGTCAAGAATCAACACTGAAGACTCCTGTCAAGACTCAAGAAGGCAGTCGGGACTTCCCCGGCGCGCATCGGCCCACAAGCCATGCCGCCCGCGGGTCACGATTGATATGCACCAATCTAGCTCTCGTTTCTGCGCCAACGTGAGGCTCAACAACGGCTGTTGGCGTATCAGAAGTGGACCGCAGTGCGCACCACCGTGCCACCATGACCCAAGAGATATTGAGATGGTCTCGGACGCTCGCCGCTCCGAATCTCGGTGTGTGCTTGCGTGGCCCTTTGGCCGCCGTATCCCAGTAGTTGACCTCGCGACGAGTGGGTCGGTGAAACCGCAGCAACCCGGTTTGTGAGTAGTGGCCGTTAGATCCGCAGATCGATATAAAGGAACGATCTCTTATTAAGAGCAACATCAACCCTCTTTCACATCACAATCCACCTCCACATCACACCTCATCAAACAGCTCCATCCTCCAATAACTTCAGCTTCAACCAAGCACATTCAAAGCCTTTCCACACCAGCAAACATGCAGTACACCACCATCATCGTTTCGTGCCTCGCCATCGTCGCTGGCGCCAGCGCACAGTGAGTACACTCTACCAGCAATACTGCCAAACCTTGCCAGTCGGCATCTGACTCTCGCATTCAGGCTCAACGGCACCGTAACACCAGCCGGAACCGCAACCGTCGGCACCGCATCTGCGAGCGGTACTGGCGCGGCTTCTGCGACTACAAGCCCTATCGACAACGGTGCCGCGAGTGCCTTCTCGGGCTCGGCGCTCGGCTTGATACTGGCTGGCGGTGTTGCTTTGGTATGTCCTGATGCGTGCTGGTGACGGTTGAATCGCTGCTAACGAACTGCAGGCGTTGTAGTCGTGGCATGATGTCGTGATATCGATTAGCGAAGCATAGCGTGGGATTGGGATCTCGGATAGATGGGTTAGATAGGGTTGCCGCGCGCGAATAATAGACTACACGGGAAGGAGGGTGGCCTGGAGCCAACTTGCTTTCAATCGCTAGCTGGCTTCGGCGGTAATAGACAACAGACAGACAGCATAACAGACACCGTTGCCGCTGCGGCTTCCGTAACGACCACAACAAGACTTCGACTGGTCGTTTGACGAGAGGCAGGATGTTCAGTGTGCTATTCGGAGCGTTGATCGGTTGACGTCTGTAATCTTTGTCACGTGCGGATCGCCAATAAGAGAGCGCCAGAGATAGCCTACCATCACTGCGCGTGACAAAGAGGGCCGACCTTGAGTTCCATGTAAGGTTGATGCGAGAGCTGGAGTGTCAAGCGCCGTCCTTGTTTCCGTTCAGAACGTCGTGAGAGGAATGCTGTGTGCGCACCAGACGGTCGTAGCGGTACCTGATGGTCTTGTAGCTTCTTCCTGGGATGTGACTGGCAATGGCTGACCAGCTCAAACAAGCGGCTTTCAGCTCGAGGATCTTCGCGTCTTCTTTATCAGTGAACGCCGTGCCTCGTCGTAGATCGCCACCCCTAGAGGCGAAGTTGGAGTACTTCTGAGCAGCATGAGGGCCGCCAACTAGTCCGGCGATCATCACCCACGTCATGCCTTCGGATCGCAAGCGTTCTATTTCGCTCGCTTCAATGGCCGTTAGGCCTTGGCCGCCCCGTTTCTTCTCTAAGGAAAGCGGTAAAATGAACTTGGCGTAACGAGATTTGACCGAGTACACGTTCCTGCCCGGCAAACTGCTGGCGATTTCAGACCAAGTAAGATTCTCCTCCCTTGATTTCAGGATCTGGGCGTCTTCGTGTGGCTTATAAGGCAGTCCTGACGACTGCGAAGCGTACTCCCTGCGATGGCGCCGATACACGGCTTTGAGATCACTGGATTCTCGACCAGGAAAGTGCCGAGCCATTTCAGACCATGGAACACCTTGTTCCCTCAGCCGCTGTAGCTGCATGGCTTCGTTGGTCGTCATTCTCCACTGGCCTATGATAACGATCCTCTCTCGCAGCCGAGGGGAACTGTAGACGCGGTTTTTGACAGCACTCATGGTCCTGTGTGGTAGGCGACACCGAATCTCGTGCCAAGTCGACCCTTCATTGCGGAGCGCAACGATGAGGTTGTCGTCTTCCCTTGTCCAAATGTGTCCTGAAGACCTCTGGAGTTTTGGCGTCGCTCCAGCTGCCGATCCCGCGGTCGATGCCGACCTTGCACCCACTGTTGAGTCTAGTAATCCCGCGAGTTGCGTGAACCGTTGTGCTCTCCGGCCTATCGTTGATAGTAGAGTGAAGGACAACCACGCCATGACTATATATTCCAGAGTCCGCCAGCAGACGCGAGTAATCCCCACTCCACATAGACGGAGGCGTGATTGGTCAGAAGCGCGACGAACGTGGTTAAGAATCGTGCTTCCTATGTGTTGCCGTTTTTGTACTTGTGGTGTTCGAGAGGGAGACGGACACACGATGATGTGCACGGAGTGCCGAGACGTGGCAAAAAGCTCGGATCACAGCGCGGCCCGCCACCGCCGAGGGTATATGCCTTGTTGGCCACCGGTCTGCCTCATATAAAATATTCATCAGAGGGAGGAATGGGCAATAGTTTCGCGACTGACAAGAGACAGCAACAATGAGTTATAGGTGTTGAGCTGCAAAGTGATGCTTCTATCAACCTATGCATGCTACTTTGAGTCTCTACCGTGCGATCATTTGGCTGCAGCATGTATGTACTTGTGCATATCTCAACGGGCATAGAAGTCCCAGCGGGCGCTCTAAAGCACCTCGGTAGGCTGGAGCGCGTGATGTTCCGGTATGCCCATGCTGTGACCATTTAGGTCTTTCGGCGCCAACCCCATCCCACCCCCAATTGTCCTCTCTATACCGCCATGGTGCCCGGTCTGCGAGAGCCTTCAATGCGTAAAGCTGCGAGGTAGCCCGGGAAACATGCCAGAGACGTACCGCATTTTGACTGCTCCATGGTAGAGCAGGACCCGGCAGACGATATACGTTCATTTCGCAGCCATAGGCAAGGCGTATTGATAATTTTCAAGTAAGCGCTGCGTGGTTGGGAGGGGACGGAGCCGCACAATTGTAGTGGCCTTGCGGTCGTTACTGTGGTCCTTGGCTTGACAGCGAGAGAGGACCCGAGACCGACGCTTCATCAATGGCGCGTCCTTTCCTTCGTGATCTCGAATCCGCAACAGATGCGTTGCTAGCGTCCCATCCTGAGATTCCTAACAATTTCCATCGCACTTGAAGGGAACTATTCGTGCGGCTCGGAAATGCTTTGCTCAACTCTGGCCACGTCATACCTGAAGCCTTCAATCGCCTCAGCTTAGCATCATCCGCTGCTGTGTATCTGGCACTAGTTCTCTCACCGTTCGTGACAGATTTGGAATTGTGATAGCTCCTACTCACGGAGCCCGTTGGCTTGCCAAGAGCATCAGCGACGCGGTCCCATGTGTAGCCATCATCCCGCAGACGCACGATCTCGTCTCTCTCCGTTGTGGTATACTCGCCAGGTCGTAACATTCTTGTCCGGATTGAGGGAGGTATGAGGCTGGCATAGCGCACCTTCAAGGCTGCTTGACTTCGGTTCGGCATGCGAGCAGCGATCTCACCCCAATGCATGCCGGCCTCACGCAAGGAGCGAAGCTCCGCGTCTTCATCAGTAGTGTACGGAGTACGCAGTCGACAATCCTGAGTAGCTTTTGGTTGACTATCAAGCAACTTAAGTCGTGCAAGTATGGTACGTGGACCTCTACCAGAACATTGCGAGGATATTTGGGAAGGCGTTTGGCCTTCTCGTACAAGGTGCATGATCATTGCGTCGTCCTCAGGGGTGAACCTCTTCGATGGCTTGGTTGGTAGGCTGCCGAGGGGTCCAAGATGTCTGTAGGCTCTTTTTGAGACCGCCCCCAGGCTCCTTCCTAATCGCTCGGCAATCTCAGCAATAGGCGTTCTGTTTGCTCTCAGTTTCACAATGGCGTCGTCCTCGGCTTGAGTCCAACGTCTGAACTTTCTACGCGTTGGGGCTGATTGAGAGGCGGGAGATGCGTAATGCCGTAGGAACGTCGTGCCGGTACCTCGAGTCTTGAATGCTTCGCGCAGGGCGACGAGGAAGGTCGCCATCCACCGAAGCAAAGCCCCTGCTAAGAGACTGTATCCTTAAAGACCGGGCAGCTTGCTGCGGCGCACTGACCTAAGGCTCTTCTGCCAACCCGCAGACCAGAGGCACGCACATGTGATGCGTGGTTGCGAATGGGTGGGCGCGCTCGGCGGACTGGAGGCGGCAAGGCGATGGAGGTCGACGTCGTGTCCTGTCGTGGCGCAAACATCAAGGGGACGCTGCGGCTGCGGCTGGAACCGTTTCTCCAACGTCCGAATGACTAAGCGAAATGTCGTGGGGCACCGATTTTTGGCAACGTTCAAGACTCATCGCCGCGCAATGTAAGGGAGCGCTGTGACTTGCCACGCCTGTGCAGTAGAAACGCAACTCGATACAGGAGATCTGCTGGTACAAGCGCACACGCACCAGCCCCAACGAGACGAAGCACAACCACCTGCGCCCTAAACACGAATCCGAAATCGTCCCCTGCATCACCACTCGGCAAAACAGACCGCTCACGAAGGTCCAACGGACCGTCGCCCATCAAACTCGCCGCGCCAAGGAGCCGAAGAAGGCGCAAGCACCCTTGAGACCCAAGATCAACCGCAATCATGGCGACGAACGGCGACTACCCATCGGAAGATGACACGCCCCCTCACTCTCCCGGCCTGGAGGCGCAACCTGACGACGAGAACGACGAGCCGCAGCAGAAGGGCCCTGCGCCAATGCCCAAGTCCGCACTGAAGAAGAGCAACGCCGCCGCGGCCGCCCATGCCCTACGGCCAGAGCTTCCCGAGCAGCCCGACCCAGACACACTGGACGTTGCATCACTCACACCCCTCTCCCCGGAGATCATCTGCCGACAAGCGACGATCAACATCGGCACCATCGGTCACGTGGCGCACGGCAAGAGCACGGTGGTCAAGGCGATATCGGGCGTGCAGACGGTGCGGTTCAAGAACGAGCTGGAGCGGAACATCACCATCAAGCTTGGGTACGCGAATGCCAAGGTCTACAAGTGTGACAACCCAGAGTGTCCGCGCCCGACGTGCTACCGGAGTTACAAGAGCGAGAAGGAGGTGGATCCACCGTGCGAGCGCGACGGCTGTGAAGGCACTTACCGATTAGAGCGACATGTCTCGTAGGTGCTTTGTGAACCATAGAAGACTGGCGCAACGTACTGACTCCATCCCAGCTTCGTCGACTGCCCGGGTCACGACATTCTGATGAGCACCATGTTGTCCGGCGCCGCAGTCATGGACGCCGCACTCCTCCTCATAGCTGGTAACGAAACTTGCCCGCAACCGCAGACGTCTGAGCATCTGGCCGCCATTGAGATCATGAAACTACAACACATCATCATCCTTCAGAACAAGGTCGATCTCATGCGCGAAGAGGCAGCAGCTACGCACTACGAGTCCATCAAGAAGTTCATCCGCGGCACTGTCGCAGACGACTCGCCCATCATTCCTATCTCCGCCCAGCTGAAGTTCAACATCGACGCCATCAACGAGATGATCTGCACGAAGATCCCAGTACCGATACGCAACTTCCAAGATGACCCGCAGCTCATCGTCATCCGGTCCTTCGACGTCAACAAGCCCGGTTCTGAGATCGAGGAGCTGCAAGGTGGTGTCGCAGGTGGCTCAATTGTGACCGGCATCATCAAGCTCGGCGACGAGATCGAGATCAGACCCGGCATTGTCAGCAAAGACGAGCAGGGCAAGATCCAGTGCAAGCCCATCTTCTCCCGCGTCGTCTCCCTCTTCGCCGAGAACAACACGCTGAAGTTCGCCGTACCCGGTGGCCTCATCGGTGTCGGTACCCGCATTGACCCAACACTCTGCCGAGCTGATCGTCTCGTCGGCTTCGTGCTGGGTCTCAAGGGCCGCCTGCCGAAGATCTACACCGAGCTGGAAGTGAACTACTTCTTGCTGCGACGCTTGTTGGGTGTCAAGACGGCCGACGGCAAGCAGGCCAAGGTGGCGAAGCTGGCGAAGAACGAGGTGCTGATGGTCAACATCGGCTCGACGGCTACTGGTGCCAAGGTCATCGCGGTCAAGGCTGATGTGGCGAAGCTGCAGCTGACGAGTCCGGCGTGTACGGATGTGGGCGAGAAGGTGGCGTTGAGCAGGCGTATTGAGAAGCATTGGCGGTTGATTGGGTGGGCGACGATTCTGCAGGGTACTACGCTGGAGCCGCAGCAGGCTTGAAGCAGTGACTGTGACGGGGGGACGGCTACGACGGGATCATCGGTTCACTCACGTGGCGGCAAGTAGCGAGGCGATGAGGTTTCCAAAGCGCATGTCCGCGACAGAGAACGAAGCTTCGAGTCGTTGGATTGCGAGCACTCACTACTAGGAGCATAGCGAGCCTGGTAGATGTTTTAAGTACCTAGTTACGTGTTAAAATCCTACAGTACACTTCGACTGTCCCTCTCTGTCTTGGTTCTCCGTTTCGTAAGCGTTCCTCCTGATGCTCTGTGAAGCATTGTAAGAGCGCGAGGTTTCGGAACACGGCGGGGCGGCCACGCGGGGCGAAGAAACGTGGTTAGGTACGCAAAAGCTTAGCGACGTCCCTGCAGCAACTCACCGCAAGAGTGTCGATCAGAAGGTCGAGGATTCGAGCTCTTCAGCTAGGCAAGGTATACGTGGAAGTTTTCTGAATCGTTCGCTTCACTTCTCAAGCGTCCATACTATCTGCGCCTACTTGACCCTCATAACAGGCCAACCACCATCACTGTCCAACCCGTACTGTCTGGGCGGCATCACCACTAGCACATCGCGAGCTTCGATATCCTTCGCAACAGTGCTGCAACATGGCTTCCATTGTCGCTCCGAGCGTCATCCCGGCGCTCAGTGAGCGGCCGATCAAGAACACAGTCGTCCTCTTCGATGTCGACGAAACCCTCACCCCAGCGAGGAGAGTGAGTGCTGGACAGTATACCAACGCGAAAGGCCGTCGCTGAACGTACGCAGGCTGTCGCGCCGGAAATGCTCCACCTCCTCTCCGCACTCAGACACAAGGTGGCCATTGGCTACGTTGGCGGCTCCGACTTCGCCAAGCAACAAGAACAGCTCGGCACTCCTGCGATTCCCGTCACCACCCTCTTCGACTTCTGCTTCGCCGAGAATGGCCTCGTAGCCTACCGCTTAGGACAGCCGCTGGCGAGTCACAGCTTCATCAAGTGGATTGGCGAGGACAACTACAAGAGGCTGGTGCGGTTCCTGCTGCACTACGTTGCGGACCTCGACCTTCCGATCAAGAGAGGCACATTCGTGGAGTTCAGGAATGGCATGATCAATGTCAGCCCCATCGGAAGGAACGCGAGCAACCAGGAGCGAGCGGACTTCAACGCTTATGATGATGAGCACCAAGTTCGCGCCAAGTTCATTGAGGCGGTCAAGAAGGAGTTCCCGGACCTCGGTCTGACGTGAGTATCTATGCGCCCCAATCGTTCCCTGGACACGTTGCTGACAGTCTTGCAGCTACTCCATCGGCGGCATGATCTCCTTCGACGTCTTCCCACACGGCTGGAACAAGACGTACTGTCTGCAGCACATCGAGAACGAGAAGACCCTGCCGGGTGGCGTCGAGTACACGACGATCCACTTCTTCGGCGACAAGACCAGCCCGGGTGGCAACGACTACGAGCTTTACGATGATCCGCGGACGATTGGGCACAGCGTGAAGGGCCCGGCGGATACGATGGCGCAGTTGAAGGAGCTGTTTGGTCTGTAGCCGTTCGCAAGCACAGGACAGCACAACGGTCTATGAGTGTTGTGTACCACCTATAGAGCATAATTAGATAATCCCTCGGTCTATGCGCAGTGCCCGTTCGGCTTTCTCCGTGTCCTGCCGGTGATCTATCATTTTCGGTGTTCGAGGCCCGAGCGCAGACAACCCGTGACGCGCGACGCTCCGACACTCTGGACATCTCCTGATCCTCTTCCATATTAACCTCCACTCTACATTTCTTCCCGTTTCCGCCGCCAGACCGCACAACATATCAGCTTGTACCCTTCACGGAAGCTTCAGTGTACGCATGTGGCGCCAGTGTGTGGAGTACGTGACGCACACGAGCTTGGGATGTCACGACACACTGCAGCGTGCCCTAAGACTCCTGGCATGCCCTCTATCGGGCATACCCCTTTCAAACAAGGCGCCTTGCAACGCATACTTGCAGACATGGGAAGCCCTGGACTCAGGCGGAGGTTGATCTGCTCACGAAACTGCGGCGAGAAAACAAGACCCACAGGGAAACAGCGCCGCATTTCTCCCCAGCTAGAACCGCAAAAGCTGTGGCCGAAAAGTTGAAGGAACTCGGCAGGAAGTGCAACGATCTTAAGCGTCGAACTCCGTTACGTTTTACCGGGTATGAAGATGCACAAATCAAGAACCTCATGGAGGCCGGCCTCAGCTGGACACGAATGCAAACTGAAATGCCGCACCGAGCATGCTCAAGTCTCCGTCATCGGTGGATCGGGTTTGGGCTTTCGGGCACTCGGCATGGCATGTCGTACAGTTCATCTGAAGACGCCGAGACTTTGAGACTAAGGGATGATGAAAAGTGTACATGGCTGGAGATTGCGATTGCATTACGGAGATCTTCTACCTCTTCAGTCAGTGGACGCTGGTGTACAATAACCGGTGTGGTTGAGCGCAAGACACCCCCTGCCCACGGACAGTGCGGAAAGGAGGAGATGAAGCAAACCTCCGAGTCGCATGCCGCTGGCAAGAGCTCCGCTCAAATAAGCAAAACACCGGGCCGCAGCGAGTCTGCAAAACCATGACTGTTATGATTCGCAAGAGCGCAAAACTGGGTTCGATGCTTGAAAACATGCAAAGCCTACACAGCCGACGAGGACTTGACTCGCTGGGGCGTGATATCGATCCGCGACTTGAACCACCACGAGGCACGCAGGCAACTGTTGCGCACTATTGTTATCTTGAGCTTCATCGTGTTGCTCCGAGTTCGAATCCACGAAGTGCTGGGGAGGAGCGCGGCGAAGCTGGCTATTCTGCTCAATCACCACCGGCTCCAAGCTCAAGGAACACGAGTGACTCCGGGTCTCGACTACGTAGCCTCGCCGTAACAGCGCTTGATTGCAGCACCATGAGCACCTTCTCGCAAGGAGTGCGATTCGGAAGAGCACGCTCGGCGCTCGCTTGTCACACGGCGTGCCATGCGTAGCTGGAACGCCTATGCACCAAGAGACTAAAGTAACATCCGTCTTTGAGACGATACACGAAACCTGACGAGCAGATCGTTGCCTCGAGGCAGCAGAACCGGTGCGATCTGGTGTAATCCTCGGACTTCCGCGCCTCCTCGTAACATTGTCTCGCTGCAGTACCGTATGGCCAGAATGGGCAGTGTTTTGCGCGCGAACCTGCCAATACCGTGGTAAGATCAAGACAGCGCTCTGCAGTCTCGTGTGCCGGCGCTCCCAGCTGTATGCTACTCGAATTTGGGCGAGACGACAAGATGCCGACAAATCAGACTATATTCCGGGACTGGGAGTCGGGACTGTGCAGCGTGCTGATCTTTATAGCTAGTGGTATGTTTTCGTGGAAGAACCTTGGAAGTCGAACAACGGGGGCGCGAGCCGACACATTGAATACCTGTCGATATGCAAGGCTACAGCTGGATCCAGAAGCTACCACCCTCGACCGTGTCAGCGTCTGCATGTCAGATGTAGATAGGCTATGGCTACTAACGGCGGGCAGTTGCTGGAGTGGCATGTTGTCAGGAGGCACTTCGAAAGGGTTCACGCTGTAACTGATGAGGAGCCCTTGGTCAAGGCTTGATGCCCGTAGGGCCGGGCTGAGCAGTGAGCACCCATTCTACTGTCAATAGGTGGCCGTACGCCCGGATCCCGAACCATCGTAGATACAATGTAATAACTTTACCTTGTTGTTTATGTATAGGGTGTTTCAGTGAGGTCTTCGCTGTCACGTATTGATAATGTGACCTACCTAGGTAGCCACCGAATGATGCAAAGCCGGTCTTGCTCCATTGTTGTTGTTATTGGGTCATTCAGGACTGTGGTGTGCGGTGCCCCAATTCACTCGTGCGGCTGCTGGTCCAAGCGCTCCGCCCGTGGTCCAGGGATACCAATACCACAACGCGGCTCTCTCACACCACGGAATATACTGCACCTATGGCATTGCCCAACACCTTTCTAATGCACACTTACTTTTGGCGACAGGCCGTGCCCTTCTACGCACGCTGGGGCTTGCAGCATTGTAGTGCTTCGCTACGGATTAGCGTGGCTTGTCATTTTGGTACGAGTGCTTTTAGAGGCAGAGCGCCCTGGACTCTCGCCGAGGAAGATCTTGTCCTCGAGCTGCGAAGCCAGGGCAGAACGCTGGGTGAAATTGCGACTCGTTTACCGCATAGGACCGAGACAGCTTTGAGATCGAGAGTCAACAGAGAAGCCTCACGATTGAAGCTTCCTACGATGATACAGCCGCAACAAAGGTTCACGGAGTCCCAAGATGCTCAACTGAAAAGGCTCCGAGAGTCAGGCGTCGCATGGAAAGAGATCCAAGCGCAATTCCCGGATCGAACACTCCACGCACTGCGCGCCCGATTTGCTAGCCACCTACGACCAGATATGGGTAGGAAAGCGGGCTTGTTCACTTCCACGGAGGATGCGAAGATCATAGAGTCCAGGGAGGCACTCGGTCTCTCATGACCGTCAACTGGAAGCGCTTTCGGGAGGTATGCGTCCTCCGTCGTTAACCGCTATATGAAACTGAGGGATTACACCTCTCGCTCGCGAATCCGTCGACCCGGTCAGCACACTGATGGCGAAATCGATCGGATCTTGAAGCTGAGAGACGACGGCATTACCTTTGAGCGTATAAGCCAGGAGATCGGACGGCCTGAAGCGACCGTCAAGTCAATGCATGCGAGGTACAAAGACGGCCAGGGCCGGCACCGAAAGGTCGTAAAATTCTCAGCGAGTGACGATGCGCAGTTGCTTGCCTTGAAAGCAGCAGGAGTCTCGTACTCGGAGATCGGTCGCAGACTATCGGCACGCCATCACCCCAGTACAGTACGGTACCGCTTCGACTATCTACAGAGATGGCAGCGCGACGCACGTACTCAGTCTGGCGATGTAGCCGAGCATACGCCGGGGCAGTCTCCAGGCTAGTGCATCTTTATGTCAGTTGCTCAGCGTAATACACAGCCTGAAGGACGACAACAGCCGACGTTATCGGGACAGCGGTCAATCCATGCAACCCGGCCGTTTGCCGGCCATCCCGTCCATCTCGTGCGGTTTGGCTCACGAGGCGATCGCAAGCGACAGGCGCGCAGTGGGACTTTGTTACGCGGACATCTTTTCGTGATGTCCATGATGTCATAATGTAAAGCTCTATCAACACTCTGCCACACTAATATATGCTAATATGCTTACTCTAAAGCTGGTATCTCATGGCCCACGCGCTTTGGGCCGCCTCCATCGAATCAACGCCACGGCTCATCATCATCCGCTCAATGATGGAACAGCCGAATGTGCTGCTCCACGAACGTCATGCCCAGCTTCTCCGCCGTCCCGAAGCACGCCTGGTCATTCTGGCTCCCTGTCGGCGCGGCAATGTACTTCACGCCGCTCCTAGCGACGCGGAAGATGTTGTCCGTGAACGGGAAGAAGGCATCGCTGCTCACCGCCACCTCCGATAACTTGCTCAACCACGCTTTCCGCTCTTCGGGAGTGAAGATGGTGGGCACTTCGTCAAAGTTCTTCTCCCATTCTTCGCGCTCGATGCCGGACTCGGGCACGATGCCGGAGCAGAGAAGATCGATGGCGTTGCTCTTGTCGGCGCGCTTGCTGCCCTTCTTCCACTTGATGGCGAGCGCGCGCTCGTGGAAGCGCATCCACCAGTTGTCGGCTTTGTCGCCGGCGAGTCGTGTGCAATGGATGCGGGACTGTTGGCCAGCGCCGAGGCCGATGACTTGGCCGTTCAGCGCGTAGCAGACGGAGTTGGACTGGGTGAACTTGAGTGCGATTGTGGCGACGGTCAGATCACGAAGCGCTGAGTCCGGCAGAGGCGAGGACTCCTTCGGCACGATGATGGAGTTGAACGTGTTGTGTGGCGTAATCAGGGCGTCGTTGCGGTGCTGCGTCATGTGGACGCCGAAAGCTGTGCGGCTCTCCGTCGTCGGTGGGGTGTAGCTCTTGTCCATCTGCAGGACGAGGTACTTGCCACCCTTCTTTTTGCTCAAGATCTCGAGCGCTTCGGGTGTGTAGCCTGGCGCTATGACACCGTCACTGACTTCTTTACCGATGATCTTCGCGGTTGGTAAGTCCACCTCATGTGACAGCGCGACCATGTCTCCGAAGCTGGACATGCGGTCTGCACCTCTGGCGCGCGCATATGCTTGCGCCAAGCCTGACGAGTCGAGCCCTTCGATGTCCGCGACCATGTACACCTTCTTCTCAACGTCGTTGAGTGGTACGCCGATCGCTGCACCAGCTGGAGAGACGTGCTTGAAGGACGCAGCCGCCGGGTAATCCAGGGCTTCGCTCAGCTCCTTGACCAGCGGCCAGGCATTGAGCGCGTCGAGAAGGTTGATGTAGCCGGGCGCGCCATTGAGCACCTTGAACGGCAGCTTCCGGTCGGTCATGAATGCCGAAGCAGGCTTCTGGTGCGGGTTCGCGCCGTATCGCAACGATAGCTGCTGCATCCCATCGCCGGCATACTTCTTGCGGAAGAAGTCGGAGATGGCATTGTCGTAGTCGGCGGTGTGCGAAAACGCCTTGAGCGCATACAGCTGCCTGCTCTTCTCCGTCACCTCGCCCTTCTCCAGCTCTTGCAGGAAGTCGTGGTAGTCCTCCGGATCGCTCAGGATGGTCACTCTGCCGTGGTTCTTGGCCGCAGCCCGGATCAGGGTCACGCCGCCGATATCGATCTCTTCCACCGCTTCGGGGATGGTCACGTTAATCTTCGCAATGGTGTCCTTGAACGGGTAGAGGTTGCAGATCACGTAGTCGACCTTGTTGATGTTCTGCTCCGCCAAGTCCTTCTCGTCGGAGGCCAGGTCTCGCGCGAGGATGCCGGCGTGGACTGCGGGGTGGAGCGTCTTGACTCGGCCGGAGAGCATCTCGGGCGCTTTGGTGATGGCGGAGACATCCTCGACGGGGAAGCCGGCTTCTCTGATGAGCTTCGCGGTGCCTCCGGAGGCCAGCAGGCGGATGTTTTGCTTGACCAGGCCCTTGGCGAGGTCCAGGAGGCCGGTCTTGTCATAGACTGAGAGGATTGCGATCTTCTGGGGGTGTTCGGAAGCCATGGTGGGGTGTAGGTGTGTAAGTGTATAGGCGTACGAATAGCGTTGAAGACCAGTCTTAAGTAGTCTTTCGGAAATAAGGTCGGTCTCAGTGACGGTCAATGGCCGACTGCAGTGCCTCAGTATTTTTCCCACCCCCACCACAGCCCCACTCACGTCACTGCCGCACTGCCGCGCTAGGAAGCCGTTAGCGGCACGGCACGGAACCGGATCAGGCACGCCGTGACGCCGGGCGTGTCCAGTTCCAGCTTCACTGTTATATACACCTTATACGGTACCTGCACTACCTTATCGCACGAGGTCACTAGATCGTGACCGTCCCTCATGACGAGCGGCGAGTCTGAGGGCAGGCTCAGACCTGCGCCCAGTGTCCCAGGAGCAAAGAAGGGCACGTCGCGTGGAAAGACGCGCCATCTCACAGAGCTGCGATTTGCGACACCACAAGCACACGGTATTGTACGCCAGTAGCTCAAGACTGTCAGCCATGATTTGGATGCAACGGTTGCGCGCAGTCCATTGGCGCGGGAATGCGCCCGGCTTGAGCGCAGCTGGCTGGGCATGGACGCGCTGCGCAAGCCGCCTGTGGAGTCCCGAAGAACATGCACAGCTGATGGTGCTGCGCGGGGAGGGCAGGTCCGTCGATGAGATTCACGAGATCATGCCCCAGCGAAGCTAGATTGGCATAAAACGTCGCTGGCGAAGAGCTGGCCCTCGTGACGAAGGTGGCAGGCTGATAAAGGGAGCTCGCTACGGAGATCTTTGGACGGCGGACGAAGACGAGGAGCTAACGCGGCTACGGACGGCGGGCTTGCCCTGGGCCGCTATAGCTCGAGTGTCGCCAAAGCGAAGCATTCAGGGTTCGAAAAAAAGATGGAAGCGGATGTCCCCACCCCAGCTCCAGAGCCAGAGTTTAGTGAATGGTCGGACTGGGCGGCAGTGGACAGAGGAGCAAACGGCGCAAATGGTGCGATACTGCAACGAGGACCAGCTCCCGTACGCTACTATCGCTACAAGGCTGAATCGCACGGCCGGAGGCGTCTCAGAATGCTATTCTAGGGTCGCCAAAGGCACGCAGAAAAATGCAACGCATCAAACACACTGGGAACTCGAAGATGACAAAAAGCTCTTGCAATTCATAGCAGCTGGCACGTCCGTGACGGACATCAGCCGCGAGCTCGAGCGCGGCCTGGAAGTTGTAAAGGCACGAGCGTATGCACTTAGTGGTCACGCAGTTAATTCTCGTGGGGCCAAGGCCTCCACCCTCGTGCACAGGTTGGTGGACTTGAAGAGCCAGGGGGTGCCCTGGAAGGTGATAGCATCCTGCGTGGGGTGGGAAGGGAATCTGAGCACGCTGGCATCGCGTTATCAATACGTGATGCGCCACGCGTTCACGCCGAGCTCTTTGCCCGATGGAGCGAGGTTGCGGTCAGTCTGAAGTTCTGTTGTGTGGAAATACGTGGCTAAAAGAGGCGAGACCGGTTGGTGGCTGGAGGCGCACCGAGTGCAAAGGTACCGCATAAGCTACAGGGTGCTGTTTCGCGTTTGCGTCTAGGCTGCACGTGGTGCTAGTCGCCTACCGATATTTCCAAAGCACACGGCGCTGATGAACAACACGCTCGCGATCCATGTCGCCACACCGACCGACTCGTGACTGAAGATACCCAGCACCAACTCCTCGCTGCCATTTCCACTCGATGTGCCATTGGTGGCTCCGGCATGCCTCGCCACATGACCCTGCAGCACCTGCGCCGGCGACGGCGAGGGTACCAAAGCTGGGTTGATGCCGAGTAACACCGCAGTACCGCCGAGCGCAACTAGCGCAGACAGCAGGAAGCCGGCGGGTGATCGATCGATCAGGTACCAGACCGCCGGGTTCGCCAGCGCAAGGGTCAGCGACAGCTGCAGTGTAGACTGCCACGGCAGCTTGCGGATGGCGAAGGCAATGCCGACGAAGGCGCCAATCGAGCGGACGACGTCCAGCCAGTCACCAGAGCCACGGGTAGACCTTCGTGCCTCTTCTGGCTCCTCGACATCATCGTCTTCGTGCGGAGCCCAGAGCTTGTCCACGTAAGGTAGTGTCTCACCCAGCAGCACCCCTGCGACACCCCAGAACGACAGGTATGGCCAGCCTGACCTGTTCAAGTTCTCAACTTTCACCGGCGCTATGTCCTGCTTGTCATGCAAGTGGCTGATGAGCAAGCCGTATAGCACGCCCACAGCGAACAGCGCAAGCACTCTGCCGACGAGTGGCAGTACGTAGCCCTTGAAGCCTCGCCTTGGCCTGTGCCGCACGTGCGCTGGTGTAACAGTACTCCGCCGCCTTCTCTTGTAGCCATTCGGCCCTCTCTGCAGTACTGTGTCTGGTATGTTGGTTCTCGTGAAGTCGAACGAGCCGTTACGGCTGCCAATGGGCGTCTCTGCCCCTGTGCCCCAGGGCGTGCTGAGCTCTTCTCGGTCTGTAGCGTAGCCGGTAGGTTGATAAATGCCAAAGAGTGTTGAGCTGGTAAGGTTAAGGATGCTTCGTGTGCGTGATGGTGTCGTGCTGCCGTCTGCCGAGCTCTTAGGTGGTTCCAGGCCGGATGGGAAGGATTGTGCGTCGGCGGGTGGTGTAGGAGGTGCGGAAGGCGGTGCGGAGGAGAGCTCGAAGACTCGGCCGCGTGGGCGTGGTTTTAGCATCGGGCCATCGTCTTCGTCGTGTGATGTCGGGTGGCTCATGGTGTTGGCGTCTTGTCCCTGCTCGAGTGGTGGGAGATGCAAGGCTGTGGAGGTGAGCACGCGCGCAAACAAAGGATTCGCTAGTCGCTGGTCCAAGCTTGTGTGAGAAACGCAAGTCCGCTAAAATGTGTATTTCAAGAAGAAGATGGGATAGTGTGAAGAAAGGATAGAAGGAAAAGAGGCACGAAGGAGGGAAGAGGAGGGAGAGGGTGAGGGTGAGAAGGAAGTGGATCTTACTGCCGTCACACCTGTGCAAGACGATGGGAAGCATGTGAACGCCAAGACCGGGTTGGACAGGGATACAAAAGCGGAGTGCATGAAGAAAAGTTCGGCGCATGTGAAGGTATGAGCTGTCCGACGACCACTCGAACTACGATCCTCACCATCTCCGGCGATCACTATCCCACAGCACCATGGCGACACAGGTATCGGGAGATCGCACTGCGCAAGTGCGGATACACTTGAAGACGCGGAGTAGTGACATTGAGCTCCCGGAGGACACCGGACCGATTCTCGTTTCAACCGGTAAGCCATGCTTCAACGATAGAGTTGCATCGCACGAGTCAAGCTGTATCATTGGGGACACGGCGGCGGATCTGCCACTCCCATCGACTATGGCTGGGAAGTGCTAGGCTAACTGGAACAGAGCTCAAACGGTACCAACTCTCGACTCTCGTCAACCGGCTACTGGAGACCGAGAAGCCCATCCCACTCGAGTTCCTGATCAACGGCCAGTTCTTACGGACCTCTATCGATGAGTTTCTTACGCAGAATGGCATCAGTGCGGAGACGACACTCAGCGTGGAGTATGTCAAGGCGCTGATCCCGCCACTTTATGTGGCGAGCTACGAGCATGACGACTGGGTCTCGTCGGTCGATGTGCTTTCCCAATCATCGAGGGCTGCTCAGTGGGCCGGCGACCGCTACGACGCTTCAACCCAACGTATCTTGTCCGGAGGCTACGACGGGCTGCTGCGGGTGTGGAACATGTCGTCGGAGGTCGTCGCCACCGGTCAAGGCCATACCGCATCTGTAAAAGCCGCCAGATTCATGTCGCCTACGCAGGTGGTCAGCTCTGGCTTCGATCGAACATTGCGACTATGGAAGTACGAGGACGCCGAGGCAGCAGGTACGGCGTCGCTGACACCCACGCTCGAGCTGTACGGCCACAAGGCCGCTGTCGACAATATCGCTGTACATGCGCCGTCTTCTCGCATACTGTCCGCTTCGTCAGACCACACGGTCGGCATCTGGAGTACTAAAAAGGCCGAGGGACCAGCTGCACCCGAGAGTCTACTGCCGACGGCGAACAAACGCCGGAAACTGTCGACTGCCAAAACCCTGCCACAAAGAGGGCCGCTGAGCTTACTGCTGGGCCATCAGAGTCAGGTGTCAGACGTATGCTTCGACGAAAAGGATGCGACGGTCGCTTACAGCTCGTCATGGGACCACTCAGTCAAGACTTGGGATCTTACGACGAGCACTTGTGTTGATACGAGGACGACTGCGCAGAGCTTATTTAGCATTTGCCACTTACCGGAAGCCTCGCTTCTTGCCACTGTAAGTTCTACTTCTCGATAGAAGATGTGAAGCATCTCAGGAAAAGGCAATACGCTGACCTCGTCGCTTAGGGCACCGTGGCACGACACATCACGCTCATAGATCCACGAGCTTCAGCAACGACTATCAGCGCCATGACGCTGCGCGGCCACACCAACGCCGTGGTATCTCTTGCGCGAGATCCAAACTCGAGCTACCAGCTGGTGTCGGGCAGTCACGACGGTACTTGCAAAGTCTGGGACATCCGATCGGTGCGGAACGAGGCTGGGAGCGAGAGGGTGGGCGATAGCGTGTACACGATTGAGCGTGAGAGTGCGAAGGGCAAGCCGAAATCGGTTGCTGGAGAGGGTGTCAAGGTGTTCAGTGTTGCGTGGGATCGGGAAGTTGGCGTTGTGAGCGGTGGTGAGGATAAGAGGGTGCAGATCAACAAGGGCTTGAGTACTTGATGGAACGATCTTGTGTCCACCATAGTCAAAACCTAGCGCTCCGAGATACCCGCCTTCGTGCAAACCTGCAGCCGTTCAGTCTACCCCCCACCGGTGCCTGGTCCTCATAGTCGTACTCAACCAAACCTCCGACCTGATGTACAGACGACCCACACTCCCTTCTTCCGCCCACGCTATCGCTTCCGGCAAGCGTAAGCCGGTGACGAACGGCCTGAGCAGGTCTTCGAACGTCTGCACATTCCTCGTCCACATTGTCTGCTTCGCAGGCGTATTCGCTCGGTAATGGGGGCTAGCGACAAGCTTGAAGCTACGGAGGCCGGAAAGATAAGTGAGCTCTTTCTTAGCTTCGACTTTGTTGAAATCTTCAGCAGTGAGTTCTTCCTCCCAAGCAAACGTTGGCGCGGTCGGCCCGAACATAGTCCACTCGACGGCAATCTCGACCACCTTGAGGCGAGCGAGGCTGTACGTCCAGCGGGAGCCCCAGAAGTCGCCTGAGTGACATCTCAGGTCCGTGACGAAAGCGCTGACAATCCCGCCTTGCACACCGCTTGGGACGTCCATGAAGGCACTGTGTCTCTCGCAGTCGATGCTCTGATTGGCGACCCACGATCGGGCAGCAGCAACGAAGAAGCTCTTGGAGACCAGGAACTCGCTGACCTTAGGCATACGCTTTTCTAGGTCGGCACGCCCTTCGTCTCGCTTCTTGCGATCGAGGTCCCTGAGCGACTTCCAGATAGCGTCGGTCTGGCGCGGGAAGGCCCAGTCGGAGATGAGATCTTGCAACTCTTGAGGGAGCGACATCAGCCTGCTTTGCGGCGGCTGTACATGATCTGAAACGCTGCCTGGGTCGCTACCTAACTTCTTCTCGGCGGGTTGATCCGGGCCTTTCACGTAGGACAGCTGGAGAGCACGACCGTCGTACACATAGCCCGCGAACTCCACGACGCACTTGGTGGCATCGCGCTGGCTTGGGAACTCCACGAAGGCGACACCGATACGGCTGTAGGTCTGGCGTTTGATCTCTGCCCGCTTGACCGTGCTGATGGTACTGAAGAGTGTCACAAGATCGTCATCCGTGACCCTCCAGGGCACGTTGTTGATGCAGATGATCGAGCTTGCTTCTAACAGGGTGATAGTGTATCCTGCCGGCAAGTACGATGTAGCTTGGTCCGCAATTGCTGGAGTGTCGTTGGTAGTAGTACGAAGTCCGTTCTCGACTCGTGACGGGCGATGAGTAGACGGCTCAATAAGCGCCGTAGTGTTTGTGCCAGTATCGGCAGCTCCAGTCGCATTTGAGCGTGAACTATCTGGGTCTCCAATCGCCTGCGAAAGAAAGCTGCTCACGGCCGCGCGCAACGCCTTATTTGGTTTGGCACTCGCCACGAGATGCGCCTGGTAGGGTCGAATTGGGCAGTACTGCCTCTGGAGAGACAGCTTACATGAATAGCATACGGATTGATTGCAGCAAGGGAGTTGCACTGCATCAACAGCGATGCCGTTGCAAGTGGCGCATCGTAGCAGCGATGGCACCTCATCCGAACACGACTGAAGACAGTTCCCTGGCACGGGCCGGATCATCGCAGTGTTGCTGAGTTTCGACTAGTTATTGCGCCTGTGAGCAGGCGTCGCGTTACTTGGCTGCTGCGTCAAGAGTGTGCAGACGTATCGGGCTTCTGTGCCGCGAAGTCGGAAGTAGGTAGGGACTTGGATCGATCTCGCGCAGCGAATGTGTATGTTCCCTGCCGATTGAGAGTGCTTTGCCGTGACTCGCAGTGAATTACGTCGAAGTACAAATGATGATGTTGTAAGCCATGTAGCTACAGTGCCCGCCGACGAGCGACGGTCTTTAACGTAGTGACGGCAATCAAGATGCAGCGACACCGAAAACGGCGCACAAGCCGCGTGTCAGCAGCACATTCACTTGTTTGGGCAGGAATGCCAAGCTTCCGAAGTGGCAAAAGCGCGACCGTGCCAAGCTGGGAGTGGAACGCGCTGAATCCGACATTGTCGCCGTCAAGGTTTTACCTCGGGGTTTACCTAGTCGTACCAGATAGCATTCATCCCAAACCCGGGCTCCTTGATGTCCAAGTGTGCCACCCTCCCCAGAAACTCATCCTGCCAACGATACATTTCCACCCAACCCTGCTCATCATCACACAGCGCGAGCCACTCATCACTCCACGGGCACGGACTCACAGCGTTGCTATGCCCGCCACTCGTTGGCGTTGGATTGAGGCAGATCTGCCGCTCTACCTCCCCACTCTCGCCCAGCTTGAAGGCTGCAATGTAGCCTGTGAGTTTCGGAGAGTTGGACCTGGAGGTGGCGAAAAGGTACTTGGAGGACGAGGAGCGGAAGACAACGTCTGAGCGGTACATCTTGGGGTGGAGGGAGTCCATGCCAGGTGGGATCAGTGGGAAGGTCTGCCGGGAGTAAACGGGCAGGTGTGTGGTCTCGTCGATGACGTAGATGCATAGGCGGTTACCGCCTTCCATGAGCACGTAGAGGTAGGCGCCTGAAGGGTGGATCTCCACCCAGCGCGGGTGATCGTTGGCTGCAGGTGCAGAAACAAAGCCGACGAGGGTTAGGAGGCCAGTCTTCGTGTCCTGCAAGCAGAGTCAGGGCGTTTATCTCGACGTGTGGGGGCAGCGAACATGGACCGCACCTTCTTGTGACACCAGATCTTGTTGGCCCACATGTCTGCAGAGTACAGGTACTCCTCCTCAGAGTCAAAGACCATACCATGGACAGCTGACCTCTCGTCCAACTCAGCATTCTGAACGTTCTTGTCTAGTCCACCTGCTGGGTTCACGCTATGTACGTTAATGAAGCCAGCATGGTCATAGAATGGATTGCCGTATACCAGATGGGGCGCCTTCTTCGCAGCCAGTACAAATATGGCTCGGGTCTTGGTGTCGGCATCATTAGCCTTGGGATGGCCACCCATTGGGAGCGAAGTGTGATGGTAGATCTCCGTGGGGCTCTGCACAGTGTAGGAGCCCCATTTCTTCATTCCGGCGCCGTAGATGTTCTTGCGGGCATGATCGAAGGCGATCCAGGATATTGCCTGGTCCTCTGGTATTTCGGTCCGCTTTACCAGTTCGAGTGTACGTTTCTCATCGTCGAATACGACAGTAAATATGGCTCCTGGAGGCGTCCTGGCGCATGTCAGCGCTCAAGTGAGGAAGAGCGTTTCCCTCGGATCCGTGATGAAAAGTTGCCAGGTGCCCGTCCGTTGAGGCTACACTGCACAAGAGGCAAATCAAAGTGAAGTCAAGTTTAGACTCACCATGTGCCAATCATCAAATGGTGCTTCATCCTTGCTCCTGAGCGCCCGACCTGAGCAGTGATAGCCTGCAACCTTGACGCACTCTGCTGCATAAGTGCGTACACGTAAACGATATCATCTTGAGCTTGGAGCTCGGCGTATACTGGGATATGGGACAATCTCTTACCCGTGACATGCTGCCGACGAATCCGGTACATGCCGACTCCGCTCTCCGCTGCTGTGGGTACTGGAGACGCACGTCCACTGTGCAGCCCGTTCCGACAAGGTTGGTGGCGCATGCCCGCTCCCCTGCATCGAAAACGGCGCGGGAAAGTGACCCCAGAAGATAGAAGGGCTGAAAGGGGCCTCCCAACCACCGCGCGCTGGCGGTGAGGTCCCGGTACTGACTCCAAAACGACTTTGGGTTGTAATCTCGGCAGTATTGACACCCAAGACACTCATCGAAGTCCACCAGTACTGCTGCTTTGAAGGCGCGACTGAATGACATGTGAGGCCGTCATTCTCTACGCCACAACCTGTTCTTAGCAGTGATCATATATCGATCCCGCGCCATTGGCTGAAAGCCCACGAATCACCACCATGGGCCTCTTCGACGGCCGGTCGTACTCCGACGGCGAGCGTCTGCGCGCACCTTCCCATAGCGGCCACACATCCCGCTCGCGTGGACACTCTCCAGCGCGAAGTACAAGCCATAGCGCCAATGTACGGCCCACATACGCTCGATCAGCGTCCGGCTCTTTCTTCGGCGGAGGATCATCGCGCGGCATATTCAGTTCTGGCGGCGGCGGCAGCAGCTCGTCATACTACAAGAGACGGCCGCGAGACGGCTATATCAGCTACCTCATGCACAAGCTGCAGCGCATGGTCAAGGAGCTGTGGTACTACGCGAGGCGGCACCCAGTCAAGGCATTCTTCGCGGTCATTGTGCCTTTGGTCAGTGCTGGCGGTGCGCTACATGGACTACTGAAGCAGTTCGGTATTAGGCTGCCGATGATGGACGGTGGGTCGAAGTACTCGAGAGGGATGGGAGGAAGCTTTGGCAGCTCTGGGTTTGGCAGGCAGAGCAGTGGCGGAGGAGGGTGGATGAATAACGCTGGGAGTTTGATGTCACTTGCGAAGGCTTTCATGTGAGGGGTGCGGGAGCGCACGCGTACGACGAAGCGCGTGGCAGCCACAGCCACAGTTGCACTGGTTGACTACGGCGACATGGCGTTCAAACAGGGCATCATCCTCCGCCCACGCCTTGAACAAGCAAGATTAGCTCCTCCGAAAGCATGCCTATCGACGGGACAGGTGCAAGTTTGGAGACGAAGGCGTCCGGATGTGATTGAGATATGAGATACCCTTGGCTTCCGGCAATGACATATTAGGGCGGTTCGACGATACGGGAAGTGAATCTGAACTCGCACCTGCCTGTCAAAGTGAAGAGTGCGTCATGTGCAATTCACAGGTCAGTCTGAGTTCCCAGTACCGCGGTATGCCGAAAGTTACTTGCAACAAACAATATGAATTTCTCTATTTTGTCAAAGATGAAACTCGCTATATCTCTGCAGCTCCCTCATCGTTAGCTCCCCAGCACAGCACAACCGCCTTAACCACACCCCACAACGGCAAAGATGGACTGGCCGTCAGAATATGAAGAGAACTTCAGTCGCGCCTTCCCCAAAGGGACACCATACAGCACCGGCTTCGAGCTCCGCAACTCTGGTCTGCCGCTACCTCATCTGGATATCGTTCTCGTCACGGGCGACACCACCACTGCTACGCAAAGCATGTGCGAGCGATTCGCGCAGGAATTCCGTTTCCGCCACATTCACATCCGCGAGTACTTGCGTAGCTTGGCCGACCAAGGCGAAGATGCCGGCAGGGCCCTCGGATCACTACATCCGCTCGCACTGAAGGGGATATTGCATTCGAAGAAGGACGTGCCAGCGTTTTTCTTGTTGCAGATATTGCGGTACATGATCGACGAGGAGGTCAAGCGGGGTCAGACCAGATTTATGATCAGTGGATTGGATGAGGATGCTGAGACTGCTATGGTCTTTGCGGAGAAGGTAGGCGCTACAGTCCAGTCTCAATTGATCGATCGATCGTATGGGTGAGACGTACTGACGAGGTGCAGATCGCAGAGCCGGCGGCGCTCTTCTCGTTCATGTACCCAGCCACAAAAGGTTCGGAGGACGCTTCGGCTCACGCGGCGCAGATCTCCGACGTGAGAGCGTCGATCGAGGAGGACTACGAAGACATCCTCCTCGAGGTCGAGGTCGCGGATCAAGAAGTTGAGGGAGCGTACGAACGCCTGTTTGCGGCTATCTCGGAGCGTGCGTGCTCGGTTCCAGAAATGGTGATGGAAGACGAGCAGATGGGCTATGCAAGAGCGGACAGTATCGTGCAGACGTAGACCCGCTGGAGAATGGCTGGTGGCGTTGGTAATGCCTCGCCAAGTCTGAGTGTAGGTCAAGTCACCCTCACTATCCTCATTTGCAAAGGCTGAGCCGGGCACTTCACGTTGAATAGCCGATCCGTGTCTGAATCCCGATGCTGCCTTCTGCGGTAGCTACAGTGCAATACCGAAGCTCGAGCTCGCCAAGAATCTGCGCTGCTTGGTTTCGGGAACAGCTGGGTTTGGATGCCAATAGCATACACTGCTGCTCGAGAGACCTGTTTCCAGATCGAGACTGGGCTAGCCACACTAATGCTACCTACCTTACTTTCAAAGTATCGCGCGCGGATCAAAATTCGGGTTCCGAAGGAAGGTACGATGCAGCTTATCGTAGTCACGTTTCTTCGCGACAAGGCGGCCGACCTCACTTCTCATCCTTGTTGATCTATCACTTCTTATGTTGTATCAATATTATCACGAGCCAGTATGGTGCCCCACCTAGTGAGTCACGAGACTGCTGAGATGATGAATGTCAGTCAAAACGCGGAAACGCCTGATAACTCATCGCCAGGCGCGACGGCGCCAGTGGTCCCGGACACGTACCAGGAGCGCATCGAAGACTCATACAAGGATGCGAATATGCCTACCATGATCCAGGCCGTCGAAACAGTGGCGGCTGCCGACGAGGACGACGAGCTGTATTCCTTGAGCCCGAAAGGCAAAGCTGCGCTCGAGATAGCGAAAGCTTCTGCGAGGAAGTCGACAACGCAGGCCGAAGCACATAACCTTCACGGAGAGACTCGACGCGAGGTCGCTGACATCACAGCGGCGACGACGAAGCCCGCCGAGCATATCAGTGCCAAAGCAGCTCGCGGCATCGTCGACGGTCTGTTGTCTCAGGGTGCAACGGCCCGGCCATCCCAAGTGAAAACGCATCGCTCGAAGACTAAGTCTAACGAGCAACCAGATGAAGGTAAGCAGCTGTAGACTGCAGCAGTGTGCGGATGCTGACTTGCTCGCCAGCCGCATCAAACAGGCGAGAGGTGGCTGACACCATGCCCACGGGCACGACCAGCGCAAGGCCGGCGACTAAACCCGCTCCATTAGCAAGCCATACCACCCAGCGGCCGAATCAGCAAGCGAATATCACCACGGCAGCTGGCAGATCTGCTGCATCCGCATCCACATCAGCCGTTGCGGCTCTGCGTGCAAAGAGACAAGGCCCAAGTCATGCGGAGCCGAGCAAAGCAGCTTCTGTAACACCAGCGCCCGTCAAGCGTTCGAAAGCAGCGCAAACGCCGGCAGTCATTAGACCACCACTGAAAGAGCGGAACAAGAATTTACAGACACCGGCTCGAACCGACCCGAAAGCACAACCCACGGATCAGCAGCCTACGACGGGGAAGCTGAAGTCGCGCAGGTTGGGCATGCTTGCGGAAACGCCGGCCAGTCGACCAGCTGCAAGTCAAGAGCCCAAGCGCAAGCGGGAAGCGGATCACGGGGTGGTGGGTGAGGAGAGCGACGTTGATGACGATCGTCAATCATTTGCGACGGCCAGTGAGATGAGACCTAGCGCCCCGGGTACTCTGAAGCGACCGGGAAGAGCGCTCAAAGCGTCCCTGAGTGCTCGAAGACGGCCGACATACGATGTACCGGTCTCTTCAGTCAAAGTCGACCCTGCAAGGCCAGCAAAGCGCGGTCGAGTAGCCGCAAAGTCCGCAGCAAAGCCTCAGGGACCATCCACTGGTACGACGTCCAAGCCTGCGAACCGGTCTCAGGATCCAGCTCCTTCCAGATCAGTACCGAAGCGAGACTCCAAAGTCAAGCAAAAGGCAGTCGAGGATGAACACGATGAAGATGCTTCAACGCGAACTCGCAAGCAACCATCCAGATGTGCTAAATTACCCGTCGACACCCATGATAAGCAGTCGCAGACGGAGCTTGAAGCTTCGATTGACAGAATGAGTCCCGAAGGCTCCGCAGGCAAGAAGGATTTAGGTCCACTTGAAGATGGTCGCAATGCAAACGAGACCATCGAAGACTTTGAGCACGCAGTTATGGATTTTGCAGGCGACGAGACGGCTATCAAGGCTATCGAACATGAGTCGACCGTCAAGCCCACCCGTATCAAGGCCGAGCCGGCCGCAATGGCCCGTGAAGAACCTCCTGTCTCTGCCAAACCGACAGACCACGTACAGAGAGGTGCGTCTCAGAATCAGGCTATTGTGCTCTCGGACCGCGCGGAATCTAGCTCACCGATCCGGTCCTCGTCAATGCATCCAAACACAGCACCGCCGGCACTCACAACGAACGCACGGAGAAAGCAGCAGGCTGTCAAGGCTCCGCAGACGCCAGCGGTCTTACGATCAAGCCCGCCAGTGGGACTCGGGGCGTCTACGCTGCCACTTACAGCAGCCCTGCTGGATGCCAATGCTTCACGGAAGTCGACCATCATCAGCTTTGACAGATCTGGGCCTCGTAACCAAGGCTCTACCTCTGTAAAGAAGTCCGCACCCGGCTCGGCGTGGACCAATCGAACATCGCCGCCGCCGAGGCGAGTACCGCTGGCCTCAGAGGCCGGAAGCAGTCATGCCAGGCTTGATACTCGACGTAGGAATGGGCCGCCCTCGGCGGCGGCGAGCATGAGGTCCACAAGGACCATCCGTACAGCACCACCCAGCAACGTCGCCGAAGACGTTGGCGATGCGCTTGCCGGATTCTTCAAGAAGCCACTTGGACACACAATACCGACTCCGGCAAACGTCGTTCGTACTCAGCAAGTCAACAGGCTGAGTAGCCCTGAGCCTCTGGAGCGTCAACGAGATCTGAAGGCTGACGATGATGGCTTCGCGAATGTGGACGACTATGAAGGCACAACGTTCGTGAACACTGAGCCAACGCGGACGTCTCCACCCGCAGTAAAGCGGAGCGCCGCGCCATCGGCATCTCAGCAAGCCATGCCCCCTCCGGCACCCAAGGCTCACAAGATGAGCATGGATCAACCGGCGCCTACTGTGCCTTCTATGCTTTCTCCGCAAGGTAACCGGGCTGTGAGTCCCGCTGACCATAACGCCGCGGACAAGCCTCGATCCAAGCGCGCCGTTTCTGTCGCGGAGCATGAGGCAGCGCCGGCACCCAAGCGATTGAAGACTGCCGCTGTGGCGCATCCACCACTCGCTCTGCCTTCCGCTGTGATCGCGGCACCCATTGTCAAAGCTAACCCTTCTGTCTTCCAAGCGGCCAAGAAGCCTGTTCATCCGAGCAAGAGAGGATCCCGGAAGCCTAGCCGTCATGGTTCGCAAGGAAACGTCGACATGCATGGCAGCCCGATACCAAAAGGGCTGGTCGTATTGGACAACGCGACCGCTTTGGAGAGCTTCTCCCAGCAAGCTGGACTGTCGTCCGACCAGGTACTCGCAGTGGCTGCCGCTATCGTCGATCGTAGGGGCACTCGTGAGCAACCAAACGATAGCAGTGCATTCGACGAGCATGTCTTGCCGCCATCTCACCAACCAGAGATACTATCAAGCAACACTAAGCTGCGGCCGGCATCGCCTGAGGACGAATCACAAGCGATCACCGGCATCGTGCTAGGCAGAGTTGACCCGAGGCAGCTTATCATCCGTGATGTGGCCGCTCCACCTGCCACCGACCCGTTCACGAGCTCCGAAGATGCTCGGAAAGAGCCACCGAAGGGCAGCATGTCCTCGATCTTTGCCGAGCAGCTACGCCAACACGCTGCTCAAGCTGCAACTCTCCCCCGCCAGAGCGGGAGCGACGATCCTGACAAGACACTTGTTGAGCCAGAGGTTGCAAGGGAGACTAAGCCGAAGCGTGTCGCCAGCGTCTCAAGCGACGACTCTTCCGAGACCTCGTCGTCGTCAAATGAGACTAGCACCACGATGCGCGACATTGGGATGTGGCGAAGCGCACTCCAGCCGTACCAAACGAACCTGTTCGATGAGCTGGTCAATGTCTCGCACAGACTTGTCCGGCACCTCGTCGATCGTGAGACGGCTACGCGCGAGGTGGTGGATGACTATCGCCGCCGCGGCCTCAACCTCGTCGAGCAGATGGAGCGTGCGCACGCGCAGCAGTACCAGCAATACCTGCTGGATCTGAAGCAGAGGAAGAGGCGTCTTCGGAAGGAGCTCACCAAGTGCAGTGAGCAGGTGCAGGATGCTGTTGATGCTGTGAGGGAGGCTAAGAAGAAGAGGACGGAGGAGGCTGGTAAGCGAGACGATGAGGAGCGGAAGTTGCAGGAGTTGATGGCTCAGTTCTGTTGAACGTCCGCTGCCTCACGGCCCATTGCACAACTGTTAATGTTGGTGTGCTGGTTGAGCCAAGGTGGTTAATTTTCGCTTCGTACTGTCTACGTTACCTAGCTACGCTATCTGCCGCATGTGTCGCATCTCCACGAGTCACTGAGTCCCTTGGCTACGCACTTGCCCCTCTAGCAAAGCCGCGGTACTGTACTGGCATTCACTTCAATGCGTGTCGACGGCGGACTTGGCGCCAACCTGCTAGCCGCGACGCCACCCCGTGTAGGCTGCGTTGTTGATTTCGGAAGAGCTTCCGGTGGCCTTATGAAGATGGCTCGTTGAGGAGGATTCGGCACGTCCCTCTGAAGCGTGCTCTCTGTGATGCAAGATCTCTACAACGCGCTGGAGTGGAGGGTCGTCCGGCGGACAGAGGCCGTACCCGCGTATGTACTCTTTGTCAGCCGCCAGCTGCAGGCATAGAGACATCAAGATTCTGCCGTCGTACTGACTGAAAATGTTGATGCTGATAGGGTCTCCCAAGAATGCTGCGATACGTTCAGTTGCCGCCTCGAGAATGGCGCTGGTTACCCATGAGCAGCACTCATTGTCGTCTACTGCGAGCGCAATGACGTCGATGGCCAGTTGCCATATGTCTTTGCGTGGCAGCGCCAACGCTGCCTGGAGGTACTTCCAGGCTGCGTCCTGGCGGAAAGACGTCACTGCCCACTCGTGGCCAAGCTGGATACACTCCTTCAGGAAGTCCAGACCGTTCGCACCGGTGGTGTTTGTTGAAAAGCTGATGCCATGGATGTGCTCGAGGCACGCCTGCACCGCTTCGACGGAGAAGTGGTAGACGAGAAAAGGGCGGCCCATTACGAAAGGCTGTTTTTATCTGTTAGCGTGGTCTGTACAAAAACCTTGGTTGGTTAGGTTGCTCACTAGATGTCCTGAGACCCTGACATTCTTTGAGCGGAAGAACGAACTCGCCGCCAGGAGAGTGCTGCGGTGGGTGTGAAAATCGCGCCCGACGCTGCCGCAGTCCATCACTCGCACTATGCAATCGGTCGAAGGGTCTGAGTTGAAGTCCATCCGAGGACGCTGCTGCAGACCGTACCCACGTCCAGTGCCCAGGGCTTGTCTAGCACCATAATGCTCCATGAATACACTTGGCAGGAACAGTGGCATGTTGGACACCCTTTGCGACTCGGTGGCGCTCATGCTCGACATCTCGTGGGCCAGAGCATGGAGAGATCGCTGTTTGTTCTCACACAGATACTGGACGCACGTGGGGTCTGCGAGCATCTCCGCGCCCCGGGTTGCAACAATGGGCAGCAACTCATCGGACACATCCTGAATGGTTGCCGTCCCCTCGTGTTCTTCGTAGAGATCCCGAAGCGCGATAGCGACGCTTGACAGCTCCGTGACGGTAGCGTTGCGAAGGGCATCCAGGAAGTTGTTAAGCGCAAAGTCCAGGAACTGCCGATTCTTCCAGCGAGCGCTAAACAACATGCACATTGGCCACCACACAAGCGGGTGGCCTACTTCATTCCTTCTGGAACGAGGAGCGCCAGAGATGAAGCCGAGGAACATGGCGATGACGCGGCTTGACTCGGGAGGGCCGAGGGAGACGTGTGTGAATCCGGGCTCAGGCTGTGACTGGGGGTTAGCGTCGCAATGCCATGCATAAACAAAAGACGACTCACCCTAGCCAGGTTGAGGCACATCTACGCAAATATCGGACTGGCACCATGAATCGTGGCCCACTCAGCGTACAGTATGGTCTCTCCTCCCAAGCCATTGGAGATGTGGATGGCCAAGTCCGACCCTGGCTTCCGCTGGTTGAACGATTTGATACTAGATCTTGTCAGCGTGATCGCCAAGGGGCAAGGGAGTGCTAACTTACTAAATTTCGAAGTCAAAGTCATCACCTCCTGGGGTGGGAGGAGAACAATAGCGACCAGTAAAACTAGGACCATCATCCCTCGAGACGCTATGAGGCTCTTGCAAGTAGTCGGAACGGGCAACTGAGGCCGAGTGATAGCTCATCGCGCCCGACAGCTGTGGTTGCACACGCTCACCCTGCGGGCTGTTGCTAGGCAGCGGGTTCGGCATGTCTTTCATAACCCACCTCTGCGGGCCACCTGGGAGCGGCCTGGACCCATAGATGTGAGATGGTGTGTACATCACTTGTGCCGGACTGTATACGCTGCCCGGAAGGCCTGTGTGCGTTGTTATGGTGCCGTGGGCTTCCTTCCGAGCATCGCGATAGGCGTCCATGTAAGCCTGCTTCGCAGCGTGGTCACCCACCAGCATCCTGCTCTCGAACATCTCCGGCAGGGTTTCGTAGTCTCCGCGATGGCTTGGTGATTGCGTGGAAGCGCTCAAAGCCTCGTGCTTCTCTTCATCGGGCGTAGCAGTCGAAGATGACATCTGCGATTGAGGATCGATCCTGTTCCTCATATTGGGGGCCTTGCAGGCTTCGGTGCTCGCGGGAAGTTTGGTTCGATGCCCTTGATGGCGATGACTCTCGATAACGAGAAGGAGGAAGAACTGTCTGGATACTTGCTTTGACGGTGTCGGGTTTCTGAGGGTCTTCGGAGTGGACTGGTCGGGTCGGACTGCAGGATGGTGATGGTGATGTATGAAAGAAAGAGGGTAAAGGGAAGAGAGAAGTGGGAGCTCACAGTGGTTCTTATACGATGTGCCGGAGCAGCACGATGCCCACCGTAATGCTTCGCGTGACCCCTGTAGCATCAGTGAAGTCCTACACCCACATCAGTGACCACGAGCCTCGTATCACGAAAGCCCGCCGCGACACGCCACTTCATATCAGTACCCTCAAGCCCAGATGTATCCACCGCCAGCAATTCTTCCTCGATGCTTCCAATATAGGACACACAGTGACTGTGAACTTATACAAACCCTCTGTACACACCCCATCATTACCTACATCCCACGCCCACGCTCACGACCTCATGAGCCCAGCCGCTCGCTCGCAAGCTCCTCCCCGTCGTCACCACCCCTCGCTGACATTCGTTTCACCACAATCACAACACCCTCCCCGCCGTGCTAGCCGTACTCCGATCCTTCGTCTGCGTCTTCCGCAACCCCTTGCCCAGCTGAATCTGCCCCAGCAACCCACTCACATTCGGCGCCCCGCCTCCACTCGCAGCGGGCATCGCAGGCGGCGGTGGCGGTCCGGGAGGCGGCGGCGGAGCACCACTCGAAGGCATCGGCGGCGGCGGCGGCGCACCCATCGAAGGCATAGGCGGAGGAGGCGGCGGCGACCCCACAGCCGGCGACCCCGGCCCACTGCCCCTACCACCATCCCCCATACTCGACAGCGGCCGCGGCGGCGCCATGGTCCCAAACAGAATACTAGCCAACTGCTTCGCGCTGCCGCCCGTCGGCTGGCCCTCATCATCATCCTCATCCTCCGTGCTCTCCACCACCGACCAATCGTCGTCATCGGCCGCCGCCTGTCTGCCTCGGCTCCTCGCAGGCGCCGGCGCCGGGTCGGGCAGACTCTGTTGCTGCTTGCTAACCTCTTGTTGAGTAATACGGTGGAAAGGGTTCGTGTCCATTGTTGACTTCTTGTCCGTCGCCGATGGTGCATCGGGCGAAGTAGCGACGGCGGGCGTGCTGGCTGCCGATCCCGATGCGGGCTGCTGTTGCTGGCCCATGGAGCGGAAGAAAGGGTTCTTCGACTCCGACCCGGACCGCGGGCTCGACACACTGCTCTCCGTCTGTTCCGCGGCGACCGCACTCGGACTCTGCACGTCCGGCAACCCGCCCGGCATCGATGGCACAGCCGCTGGCGGGGTCGCAGGCCTATCGGCAGCCCGCCTCTCGTTCCTGGGCAGCTCCATACTCTGCGTAGGCGTATCCTCGCTCTCCTCGTGCGTCTCGGACTCCGCCGGCCGCTCCCACTCGTCATCACTGCTCTCCACACCATCATCATCATCATCCTCATCATCCAGACTCTCCAACTGCGCCCGCAATTGCCGTTCCCGCTCCTTAGCCGCCTCAATCTCCGCCCGCTGCGCCGCCAAGCGCTCCTCCTTCTGCTGCGCGTCCTTCTTCGCCGCCTCCCGCTTCCTCTTCTCCTCCGAGCGCTTCAGCTTGCCGGCTTTGACTTGCTCCTCGAGAGCGCGTAGGCTCGCTTCAGCCTCGGCGCGCTGCGTCTGCAGCTCGCGCTCTTGGCGGGCTTCCTCGTTCCTATTAGACTGGTCAGCACATGGATATATAGCATTGCACGATGGTCGAGATGTACTCCATCTCCCTCGTCTCCCCAGCCAAAGCAACCTGCTCCTGCTTCAAGGCCTGCGCCTGCGCTCCTCCCCCACCATTAGCAGCCCCCCCACCAAGCCCAGCCCCACTCCCCTCCCGACTCCGCTCACTCTGCAAACTCTCACTCCTTCCCTTCCTCGGCGCCGGCGGCGGCGGTTTAGCTTTCCCAGCACCCGGGCTCGGCGGCGCCACACTCTCGCCCTGCAATCGCACCTGGCGTTCCTGCTCCCGCCTTGCATCTTCCGCCTCAGCCTGCTGCAGCTTCTCCTCCCGCTCCTTCCGCTCGCGCTCGCCTCTCTGCGCAGCCGTCTCGCCACCACTACGCGACGGAGCTTTGAGCCCGAGAGCAGCGAGCCGCTCCGCCATGCGCTGCTCGGCCTGCTGTTTGATGAAGGTCGCCCGCTCCTCGGCGGTCCTATAACTCGAGTACGACGAACCACTCGTTTGTGGCGTGCTTGCCGTAGGCGCCGTACGGCTCGACGCCGGGCTCTCCGTCCGACTAGCCGGCGTAGACGATGTCCGCGACCCATCATCACCCTGCTCGGCACCCCTCGCTTGCGGCGGCGAGCCCACGCTGCTCTTATCCTCCCCCCTCACCCTCGCCGCCCGCGAACTCCTCTGCAGATCAAAAATGAAGTCCTTCACCTCATCCTCCACCCCCAACCCATCCTCCCACCTCCGCCGCTCATGCTCATCCCCCGCCGTCTCCCCGCCCTCCTTCAGTCCAGCCTCAAGACTCCGGCTATACTCCGTCACGCTCTCCTCCACATCCTTCACCATCCCCTCATTATCCTCGCGCTCCCGATTGACCCGCTTCCCCTCAGCCTCCAACCGCTTCGCCGCCGCCGAACCATCATCCCCCGTCTCGACCTTTCGCCCCGAGAGCGCGGCGGAGCGCGCCTGCATCATCGCCTTCGCCCGCGCCTTCAGCCGATCCGACTCCGTGACGGCACCACCGGGCCCGGAGCCCACGATCGCTTGCGCAGCCCCCGGGTTCGCCTTGGCATCCTTCAACCGGAATAGCTCCAGCTGCGCGTCCGCGATTGCACGCTCGCACTTCCGCACATGACTAGCCAGCTCCGGCAACCGGTCCTGCAACCCTCGCAACTGCCTCTGCAGCGCCCGCCTCTCCGCGTCGGAATCCGTCGACTTCAACACAGAACCCGGATGCCCGTCGATATCCTCCTGGATCCGTCGCACTCGCCGGAAGAGCTCCTCGCTAGCCTTCCGATCCCGTCGATCTAAAGCATCCTCCTGCTCCACATCCCCCTCGTCCGCGAAGTCCATCGCGTCGAGCAGGACCTGCTTCTCGCGGATCGTCTTCTTCAGCTGCTCGAGGCTCAGCTCGTCCGCACCGCCCGTGCTGCTCTGGACGGACGACGCGGGGCTGGGACTGCGCGCGTCGTCGCCGCGCACGCCGACTCTGCGCCTAGCAGAGCTGCGGTATCCCACAGCGTCATCGTTGTTCTTGAAGACTGTCGCGTCTTTGCGGGCGCCGCTGGCTGGGGAGCCGTTGGCGCCAGCGCGGAAGGAGTGGGATTTGAGGTAGGAGACGCCGGTTTGCTGGGGCTGGAGGAAGGCACCGGTGGATTTGCGCTCTTGCGCTTCTTCGGAGAGGAGGCCCTTCATGCGGTCGATGGAGCTGTTCAGGTTGCGAGTTGAAGGTGGGATGAGCTCGGGTGGGAGCTGGTTGGGCACTGGGTAACCGTTCAGACGGCGGTAGATCAGGTGCATCGCCACGGCGAACTCGTCCAGGTTCAGTCGGCCCTTGTTGTGAGGATCTGACAATGTCCATACACGCTCGAGCTCCGGCTTATCCAGACCGGATTGGCCAAAGATCTCGAGAGCCTGGTTGCCCGTGATGTAGCCCTTGCCGAAGCCATCCCACGCTTTGAACATGTCGTCGTAGATCTTCTTCTCGTCCTTCGTCACGGCCCAGGGCACTTTCGCAGTGCCGGTCAAGCCCTGGGCGCTAAAGCCAGTCTCGCGTCCTGGTTGAGGCATCATTTGTGATTGCAACGCCTGCAAGTTCGGTAGACCGGACGCTGGGGCGTTGACGAGACCCCATTGGCCTGGCATGCCGGTTGGCTGAGCGTTGAGAGGTTGCGCCATGGGGTATCCAGTCTGCTGCGGCGACAGCGCTTGTGTCTGGTTGAACCCCGTAGGCATGGGCGGCATGGGCGGTCGCGGGCCATTGTACCCTGTGGCCTGCGGACCCGCTTGCATTCCTTGAAAGCCAGTCTGCTGCGGCTGCATACCTGTCGGCTGAGCCTGCTGTTGATATCCCGTCGCCTGCGGAACTTGAAAGCCTGTTGGCTGCGCCGTCAATGCACTCAGCAGCTGCTGATTACTCGCACTCTGCGCCTGCGGCTGCTGAATCTGCGGCGGCTCGCTGAAGTTGGGCGCATTGCTCGTCTGCTGGCGAGTAAGGCCCTCGTCGGGTATGCCGAAGCTGATGATGTCCACCATGCTGCTCACCTCGTTCTTCACCCTCTCCGGCAGCGAGGAAGGCAGGTTCTTGCCGGTGAGGCTGAGGTTGCAGAGGTACATGGCCAGCGCGAACTCGGGGAACAGCAGCTGGCCGGACTTTGTGGTGTCGGAGAGGGTCCATACCTGCGCCAGACTGTTGCCGTCCAGCTTACTCCGCAGCAGCAAGTCCTTCGCCTTCTCGCCTGACAAGGCTTGTTCGCCGCCCGTCGCGCTCTTGAACAGCTGCTCGAACTTGGCCTGGTCCGGGGCGGTGATGAAGGAGAGGCGGATGTTCGGGATCTTGCCGGTGCGGGTCGATGCTTGCTTGGGCGGTGGCTGGATCGTCGGGCCGCGGAAGGAGTTGGCGATGTCGCTGCTCGTCATGCCCGTGGGCTGTGGCCGTTGTGGCTGTGCGGGTGGTGGCGGTGGGAGGCCATTCTGTTGCTGCGCGGGTGGGAAGCCGGTTTGCTGTGGCTGGAGCTGGGCTTGGAAGGCGGGAGGTTGCGGCTGTTGGTAGGCTGTAGGCTGTGGCTGTTGGAATCCCGTGGGCTGCGGTTGTTGGTATCCCGTAGGCTGCGGTTGCTGATACCCCGTGAACTGCGGCTGCTGCTGAAAGCCAGTCTGCTGTTGCTGTTGCTGCTGTGGTTGCGCCGGGTAGCCGGTCGCCTGAGGCTGCAGCCCACCCGCCGGATATCCCGTATACTGTGCTTGCAGGCCTTGCCCTCCTGCCGCTCCCGTCTGCTGCGCGCCAAAGGGTGACGGCTGGCCGGAGAAGGACTGCTGCTGCGGCTGCTGCTGGGCTTGCTGCTGCTGTTGCTGCCCATAAGCGGGTTGGCCGCGCGCGCTGTTGCCGCCGCCGAGGTAGGAGTTGGAGCCGGAGAACATGGTCGCGATCTGCCGGTGTGTCTAGAGATGCGACCGCGAGTGGAATGGGAGTGGAGCAGCGAAGCTTGAAGGCGAGCCCCGTGAATCTTGGAACAGGGTATAGTCTAAAGGGTATAGTCTAAAGGGTATAGTCTATACTGCTGCAGCTGCCACGAGGACGCCAAGACTCCGGGGCAGATAGCCACATACGCTCTGGCGCCGGCGGAACTTCACGTCATCTCCGCCACGAACTCCACACGACTTGGCGCGTCCCTCCACGCTCGGTGCATGAACAAGGTGGGCATACGCTTCTTGAACAAGCCCACGCATGCTTGGTGACGCTATATCCTATCTGCTACGGCTCTATATAACGCCTCAACATGGTCTGCTCCGCAGCGAGTCCTCCGTAGTCTGCGCCTCCAGGAAATCCAGAAACCTCTCCATGTGTAGCGTGTGAGCTACTTCTGAAAGGCCTCGAGCCAACTCTCCTCTCTTCTCCTCTCACATAGCCAAATCATCCACCGCCCCCGCCAAGTCCGCCCAGCTGTCCCGTCTGCCCCGTGACGACATATCCCGCTTCCTGGATCCCGCACCCCCCGCCGGTGGGACGTAGTCGACAACATTGAAGAGCAAACTGGGCTTGGAGTTCGAGGCGGGGAACTTGCGCTGCGAGCCGGACATGGTGTCGTCGAAGAGCTGGACGGACTAGAAATCAACCCCCCAGTCAGCGTCAGGTCAGTAAGGGCTGTCGGTCTAACGTGGCATCGTATTGTCCATCCATCCATGGGGCTAAAAGGCAAAACGCACCTCAATAGTCTTCCAGCCCAGCTGCGCGCGATGCGAGAACAGGATCCACGCCACGCCATTCCCATTCGGCGTCCCCAACAACGCCTTCCCCTCCTCGCTATCCATGCTATACTTCTTGCCCGGCCACGGCGGTGGGCCGGTCTTAATTCCGCTCTTGGCCAGCGCGGCGAAGATGACGTTGCGCGTGACGTCGTTGACGATGTTGCTGCGGAAGATGTACTTCAGGCTGCGGACGTCGGTGCCGGCGAGGGTGCAGAGGTGCTGCCACTTGAGGAACTGGACGTCGGACCAGGCGGCCAGGGGCACGAGGGGCCCGCCGCGGAAGTGCGAGGTCGGTTTGGTGATCATGTATTTGGGGGAGTAGTTGTTGTTGGCGATGAGGATGCCGTGGCTGGGGTACATTATGGAGTTGTAGATGCCGCCGCTGGGCTGGGGGTGAGCGAGGGAGACGATTGGTCAGTTGATTCTAGCGGATGAAGGGGTGGTGGGGAAAGGGAAGCTCACGTTGTAGATCTGGTTGCCAACCGTACAGCCGATATTCTGGTCCAACATCACCCACATGGGATCGTACGAGGGCACTGCCGGGTCGGGCGGCGGCGCGCCGAGGCCTCCGTTCGCTATGCTGCCCAGCACCGGCCCTTGCATGGCGGGTGGCATGCCGAACTGTTGGCTGGCGGCGCGGTGCCAGCCGTACAGGGCCAGCTGGTTCCAGTCGGTCCACTGGCTCTGCTCGGCATCGGCGGCCTCGAGTCGGTTGAAGTAGTTGCAGCCGTTGCCTTGTGCCTTCTCGAACGGGGTGAGGTCGGCGGCGGGAGGGTTGTCGGCGCGAGGGTGGATGCGGCGGAAGGCAGCGTCGTTGATGGAAGCTATGGCGGTGATGTTGGGTGGAGTCAGGTCGTTGGTGGTGTCTGCATCGTCGAGGTTGGCCGGGTGCTCGGCGGAGCGTCGTGCGTGCTTCTTGGCCGACCGTGGGATGGCGACGTGGTCTTGGAAGAAGATGACCAGGGCGCCGATGAGGCAGAGGAGGGCGAGCAGCCTCGCTACCGACCTCGTTCGCTTGTAGCTGGTGAGCAGGGCCATGTTGGTGATGATGTTGCACAGAGGTATTGTTGACGAGGTGCTGATGTTAGTGTGGAAAGGGAACTGTCAATGAGGAGTGTAGGTTGGTGTTGGTCAGTAGATGGAAGTATAATTGACTATCTGAGGTGGAGGCAGACGAACACAGGTGGAACAACACGTGCAAGCTGTGTGGCATCATAAGCAAGAAGCAGCTGTCTCACCTCACTTTCGTCACACGTGCCACTGCTTACAGCGACATGTGTCCGGGCTGTTGGGGACAGCATGGTGTACAGGACATGCGCGAAGGCACTCCGCTATCCACTTCTACCCCGGGTCGTCTCATCTAACCATCACCGTGCCTCTACGACTGGTTAGCGACCAGCTCCGCATGCTCGTCCACCGCCCCATCCGGCAGCGCAGCACACTTCTCGTTGAACAACTTCTCGGCCTGCTGCCACACCCGCACATTCTTCCAGTCATTCAACTGCACCAGACTCGGCAGCAGCGCCGCGCTGAACGCTTCCGAAGCCTCCCTTGGTAGCAGAGATGGCAGGTGGTCGATGCTAATCACGCTCAGCGGCAAGTCGTTCGAGCTCGAGGGCAGCTTGACCGGCACCGTTGGCTCGCTGAAGGTGGTGTTGATGTCGTAGATCGGGATCGGGTTGTGTGGGTTCGTCGTGTCGCAGGAGACGTCGCAGACCACGCTCAGCTTGCGTTTGGGCGAGGCGAGGGACTCCGGGTCGATGAAGGGTGGGATTTTGGCTGAGAGGTAGATGCAGTTGACGAAGACGTCTGACTCGATGATCTCCTGATATGGGCCGGGCTTGGCCTTGGTCTCGGCCAGATCCCATTTCTGGGCAGGGTCAGTGGGGTACGGAACTCATTTCATCGTCTTCACGTACCAGTATGTCCTCCAATCCTGCCTTGACACACAGATCGACAGCGCCGCTGCCACATCGTCCCAGCGCTCCTATGACCAAGACACGCGGAAGGTGGCCGGCTTTCGCCTTTCCTGTCTCGACGGCTTCCTTGACGTCCTTGATCAGAGCATCCTCATTCTCGTACGGCGTGACACCCGGCAATGGCTCGTCTTTGCTGTGCGTGAGCTGCCACGCCCAGGCCATGAGCGCGAGCGCTGCACCGGCGAATCCTGCATGGTAGCCGAAGGCCGCCACTCTCCTGCCCTTCTCATCCTCGAGGAACTCGAGGTCTAGCAGAGTGCCTTTGCCCCGCGGGAAGCGGCCCAGTACGGTGTCCCACCCACCCTGTCCTTTGTAACCTTCTTAATGTTAGTCAGCGATCGATCGCCACACATCACTGTGAATGAAGAGGGACTGACAATGTGCGAACTGAACATGGGTGTGCTTCAGTGGGAAGTCTTCCTCTGGCAACTCCTTGAGGCCAACGACGATGTGGTCGCTCGGAGCGTCGGTCCAGGACCCAGTGGGCACGAGACTTGCGCCAGTGCCTTCGTATTCCTCGTCGGGGAAGATGCTCAATGGTGACTTCTCGACATTGACGGTGTAGCCTTCGTCGACCAATTTCTTGGCGATGCTTGGGGTGATTGCGGAGCGATGCTCCAATGGCTTCGTTTCCGCACGAACGTGTAGCACGGTGGAAGACATTGTGGGCTTGTTAGAGGATGTTAAGCAAAGGTGATGCCTGAAGTACAGCCTACTATATACGATGGCTCGATGGGTCGGTGATGCGGAACGAGTCACCGTCAAATTTCGAGGGCGGAACTCGGCTGTAAACGGCTTAGCGTCGCGCTATATCGCTGCCGTTCCATACTCCATCCCCTAACGTCTCTTCCTTACCTCTCCTCAGTCTTCAGCATGCCAGAGAGGGCATCGTACCGACCGAAGAGTCTGCATCTGGAAGGCTGGGGTCATCCCACTGCCGCCTGCACGCAGCCAACCGCGCGAGCACTGCGTAACTGTCACGCCCGACGGGGGATCCCGTTGGTGGTCAAACATGCTTCTTCGGACGAAGCTCGGAATGGAGCCTCGGACGCTTAACTGGCTCTGGGTCTTGCGAGGGTGAACCGACGCATACGTACCCTTGCTATAAATCAGAGAAGGGAGCTGCGGTCGGCGAGGATGGCGGAAGGGTACGCTTCTTCGGACGCTGGACAAGCTCAGGATGGAGCCTCGGCAGCTCGGCTGGCGTTAGGTCTTGCGAGGATGATGGTGGCGAAGACGTACCCTTACGGACAGACATTGGATCGGAGAACGTGGCTACGGTTGGCGAGGATAGCGGAAGGCTACGCTTCTTCGGACGCTGAAAAAGCCCGGAATGGAGCTTCGACAGCTCGGCTAGCGTTGGGTCTTGCGAGGATGATGGAACAAAGTACCTGGCAGTTGTACGTGAGCTACATCCTCACGATTCTGTCCCAGTGCATGTAATCATTGACCTGCTCATCTTACTCGACTCCTCGGGGCGGCGTGACCCTTGACCATCGCGCCTACCGCTTTTGGCTGTCACATGCCTAAGACTCGGAGGCTCAGCGTCACTCTCGACCGATGCTGGAATGCATATCTGGTCTCGGCCATGCGTAGATTGTGATGAGTCTCAGCGAAGACCATCCTGCCCATTGCCCTGCCGTATCTGCAAGAACAGACGGACTCATTCAGCTTCACCACCCGGACTATCTTGAAGTGGACAACCCGTGACGGTTTCCGCTGGTATGCTTCGGATCGGTGTTTGGCAGCGGCATTTAATTGATCGTCAGCTGCAGAAAGGCTGCAATCGCGGCCGGGTTGCGTGCACGACATGACAGCTATCGCCGACGCAAAACATTCCTCAGGCTGGATCAACAGAAGTGTCCTGAGGCGGGACCAACACTCATCCGAGAAGACAGCGAACCGTATGAGAACCGTACGAAGTTGCTCTCGTCGCTGTTGGGGTGCATCTGTGGACTAAGACTATGGGGAGCGCTTCTGTGACCTTGTCGTAATGGTTGACAAACGTGGGTGCTCGTGCATTACCCCGTTGCCAGGCAACGAGCATGTGACAGCTACTGAAGTGACACCGTGCTCCGAGCTTCTCACTAAAGTTTACAATCCAACTTCTGCCTTCGGAATCTCACGGTCGTCACCCATCATCGGCTTCCTACCAAACCTCATCGACTGCCAAGATGGACGACGTCGAGGAAGCGAAGGAGCTCGTGAAGGCCATTCGGCGTGCAAAGCATGTCGACGACACAAGTGGCGAGGACGAGACAGCTGTCGACCTCACCAATGCACTCAAGATGTACGTCTGTACCTTTAGTATCCGGAGCCCGACTGACCATATGCCAGGCTTTCAGAAGAGCTCTACAGCAAACCCGCGCACTTCATTCTAGAGCTCATACAGAACGCGGATGACAACCGCTACGATACCGCTGTGACTCCCAAGCTCAGCATCCTCTATCGCCAAGACGGATTCCTCTGGGTCGGCATCAATGAACTTGGCTTCACCGAGTCAAACGTCAGAGCGATATGCCGGATTGCCGCAAGCACAAAGAAAGTTGAGAACCAGCGGAAAGGCTACATCGGCGAGAAGGGCATAGGCTTCAAGGCGGTCTTCAAGGTTGCCTATGTTGTCTGGGTCAAGAGCGGTGCACTGTCCTTCAAGTTCGACAAAACGAAGCCACTGGGAATGATCGCACCTGAGTGGGCGGACCACTTCCCAAGCAGCTCCATCAATGAACGCACCATGTTCTGTTTCAAGATACCCAGGCAGGAAGACCGAGATATTGTCCGGGCTAACCTTCTCGAGCTCAAACCTGAGCTGCTCATGTTTCTTCGCCAGCTGAGACACATTGACGTCAAGGTCCAAAACACTACCGGTGGCATCCAGCACCAGTTTACCCTTAGCAGAAGCGACGCCGATGTTTCTGGGACTAGACGAACATTACTCCAGCACGTCACCACAAAACCATGGCCGACAACCGTCTCTGAGACGTTCATCGTCTTCCAGCGTACAACGCCACAGATGCCCGCTGAGGTGAAGCGGCAAGACGTTTGTGAGAGTGACGTGCTCATCGCGTTCCCAGTCGATAAGAGCTTGCAGCCAGTCCTGCGCGGTCGTGAGACTTTCAACTTCCTGCCCATTCGCTCATACGGCCTGCCGGTATGTTGTCCTCTCCTGCCGCATGTCTTTGCGCTAACACTATAAAGTTCATCCTGCAAGGCGACTTCATGCTCAGTGCTAATCGAGAGGACATCCTGCAAGACAACAAGTGGAACGAAGCCTTAGTCGCCTCAACAGTCGAGCTGTTTGTCTCCTCTGTCGATGTTTTCAATGCGAAGGGGCTCGCGAAGTACACTTGGCCTCGCTTTGCAAAGCCGCAAGGCAACGCGCACGGCACGATCTTCCAAGGTTTCTTCGACAGTCTCCTGAACCGGCTGCGTTCACAACGCGTGCTGGAGTCCCAAACACAAGCACTGGCAAAGCCGACAACCTTACAAACCGTCCCTGTCCACTTCACCGACGCCGCCACGCCGCCAAGGCCATTGTTGATGGGACCTACAGGCTTGCAGGGTTATGTCTCGACGAACTATGCTACATCCGACTTGTCAGATCTTGGGGTTACCTTGCAGAGCCTTGACGTGTTCTGCAATCTTCTGCAAGTAGAGGACTCCCGCCACTCGGTGAGGCTCCGCAGGCAGTCCACACAGTGGCATGCCAGGCTTGCGGAGGCATTGCTCGGCACTGAGCTTCGGCGAGCGAACACCCAGCGGGTGAACCATATCCGTCTGATTCCACTACAGAATGGAGAGTGGATCGCATCGACTCAACAGCCGTTCTACTTTGCCAAGATCAGCGACGGGCTAATCATGCCGAGCGGAATTGAAGTCGCTACCATCAATGAGATAGCCGCGCAGGATAGGTCTAGACGACGCTTGTTCGAGCGGCTAGGAGCCCAGGTCCTGAGCTCGAACCAGGTGTTCGAGCAGATCTTACAACAGCATCGCAACTATGGCCGGTCGGATCGTGTCTGGACTGTGGATGATGTTGTCAATCATGCATGGTTAATCTTCAACGCCCCCAGCAGGCCGCGAACCCACCACCTCTCGGACCTGATGATGGCCGCGGGCAACTCCAACCTCTATCCAGCGAAGGAGCTATACCTCGATGTGCCTGGGAGCTTGTTTAGAGTGTCCGACTTGTTTGGCAAGGGTAGCACCGCAATCCGGTTCCTTGCCAATAGCTACCTCAAGTGCGCTCCTTCGGAAACTGCCTCGGCATGGTATCACTGGCTACAGCATGAGTTGGGCGTGAACAGTCTTCCGAAGCTAACAAGCTCTTCCGACAAGACCGGTGTCAGCTCGGAGTTCCGCTGGCTTGTTGAGAACAGACCGTCGTCTACATGGCTGCGCCTTCTGAAAGACAACTGGGATCACTACTCCTCCTCCATGACGTCCCACCCGATAAGGAGCTTCCTCTCCGACTCTCTGGTAGACTGTGTTGATGGAATACCACGCAAGCTCCGTGAAACATACCTGGAAACCGCAAGCATTATGGGAGAGACGCTCGCTGCTGGCTTAGTGCCACTCATGAAAGTTGACAATCCTCGCGACTCGGCCTGGATCAACTTCTCCATTATCGGCCTGGGTGTCAAGCCCGACCTGAAGCTCTACCTCACGATCCTCAAGCGTCTGCCAAGAGTGACACAATCACCGCTGACCTCGGTGAATGTCAAGAAGACCTATTCATGCATTCAAGACCTGATGGCGGGCGAGATGCAACAACAACTGGTCAGGTAAGGAAAATCGTTCCCTCCATGTTTGTGATGGCATCGCTAAGTAATGCAGGTCTACCTTCAGCGGCACCGCGCTCGTTCATCTCGCGACGCCGCAGGAAAGCAAATGGGTCGGCGTGAAGCAGTGCAGATGGGGAGCACCAGCGTGTCTTTCTGGTGTAGTGGCACTCAACGCCTGCTACGCGCCCCTCCGTAGGTTGTTCGTCGACACACTAGGCGTGAAAGACGCTGATGCAACGGACATCGTTGATGAGCTGAACAGCCTCTCTGGTGCCGTCGAGCAGGCTTCCACTATCAAGGAGCTGCTTCTCGCATTGCACAGATGCACGTCTGGCATGGCGAGCAAGCAAACTACTCTCGATCGCATCCGCCGGGGCCACATGAAGATCTTCCCGATCCTTGACGAGACCTGCAGTATTCGGCTGGTCGCGAGTAGAGATGCGCGTTGGTTCATTCCTGACCGCACGATACTACACAACGCCTTCATCGGCAAGGTCGCAATGCTGGACCTTCCTGCTGCAACAATCACGAAAATCTCGCCGCTGTTGGACCAGCTAGGATTGGGAGATCGCACGCTAAGCAAGCATGTTATCGAGAAGACTGAAGCTTCGGGCCAGCTCGTTTACCAGGATACGCTTACAGCTTTGTTGCGGTCGAAGGCTCCTTACATCGCTTGGTAAGTGGTCGCCAACACTTGGTTCATGTATGAGACGCTGACATAGTTATAGTCTGACCAACACCGAGGGCCAGGCCGCAGCGTTCAAGCAGTTGTCAACCTTGGAGGTCTGGTCAGCTGCGAACCTAGCGCTTCGGAGACACGTTGATCTGGCTACTGGCCGGGTGTTCGGTACTGACGAAGCAGGATCGCTGGCCCTTCGGCTGAATGAGGGACATCTCCAGCTTCTTGTGTCCGATGTTGCGGTTGGAGGTGTTGCGATACGGCATGGGTTGCTCTGCAAACGTCTGATGGACTCGTACAGCATCCCCAACGACAAGCAAATGGTCCTGTTGACGGTGCTCATCACACCCGGCACCGCGGCGATCGAAGACGAGCTGGAACAAGCACACTTGTTCCCTGTTGCTTTCACAGCCACGGACAGCGGCCTTGAAATGCTGAGTAGCGGGGATGCCGTCGATGCGGTGGTGCTTGGAGCAGGCTCGGTCTCCAAAATCACGACGTCTCACGGCCTGGCTTTGGGACAGACCGATCAGACTGCGACCTTGACAGAGTCCTCGGCATCGCTCGTCTCTCCCAGTCAGACAAACTATCGTCCGGTGGCCGACCACATCATGAGGCAGCCGACTAAGCGCTCGGCTGGCATAGTCGATGCCCCGAGAATGCTAGCCGCTGCTAGTCTAGGTGGCTTGGGTGCTATCGGTGTCCCGGGTCCGAGGCCTACGTTCAACGTTCTAGGTGGCCATCTGCCGACGTCCAGGGTTACAGGGCTGGCTCTAGCCATGGCTCTCGGTGCAGGCAGTACATCTTCGACCGAGACGACCAACGGCAATGGAAGCAGCGCTATCAGTCTCTCCGGCTCCTTCGACATGGCTTCGGTGCGGTCTGCGTTGAGTGACAGTACCACACAGAGTGCGGCTCCAAACCGGAGACTGGCGGGCAACAATGGCACGCTCGATGCAGCTGCAGTCTCGAGTGGCACTTACATCGAACAAGCAGAACATTGGCAGCGGGAGAACGGGTACGGTGGCGAGTTATTCGTAGGTTCATCATAGTGCATCCCTCTTTAACGCCTTGCTGACACCACACCTTGATAGGTTTTCGAGCTGCTGAAGAAAGACTTCCGAGCTGGCGACGAGTGCTGGACGAGCGAGGATCGCTTCCGTGCCGGCTTGCCACCATTCGAGGCTTTTGAGGGCGACTATGCAGATTTCACTGTCAGCGATACGGACGTTTGCCAACGCATCACAGCTTGGCTCAGTGGGTCCGGGCCGGATGGTGTCAGGTCGGGCGCTGTTGGCGCCAGCATCACGTACCACATGGAGGTCAAGACTACTACGTCAGGGCGTTGCAGTGAGCCGTTTTCCATGAGTGACAATCAGGTGGCGTTGGTGAGTACATCGCGATTCATATGGCTGGTAGCACCTATACTGACTTTTCTCTAGGCTCAGAAGTGGCACAACAGCGGAAGTGATGTCTACATCATCCTACGCGTGTACGATCTACTTGGTGCGCCGAAAGTCTACCCGTATGTCGACCCAATCGCTCTGATGGGTAACGGAAAGTTGAGCTTCACCACCCAGGGAGGGTACATTGTCCAGCCGAGCTGAATGGAATGAGGAATGTGGAGCGATGTTTAGGGCAGCAGACTAACCGGATCGCAATCGGTACCGCTCTATGGTGGCGGCATCGGATTGAAAGAGTGGGTAGCGAAATGCGCGGAGAGTGGCCTAATATGGTGCAAACAATGGTCGGAGAACTGCTCTAAACGGACACGCGTATGCCGTTCTTCTTGCGCGCGATACTCCGCGCATTCACAACTTCTCCTCAGGATGATGCTGCTGAGCATTACGCACACTCTCACTGTCGCTGCCGTAGCCCGCTTTGCCAGATGAAGAGTCGTATGCATCCAGCTTGTTCATCTCGTCTTCCTCCGCGTCGTAGTGATGGAACGTCAGCCAGAATATGCCCGCCGTGGCGACGGCGGCAACGCCAACGCCTGTGTACATCCACATAATCGCTGGGTCGCCGGTAGCGGGCACCAGCGCCTCGCTAAGCGCAGAGCCTAGTGCGGAGGTGAACAAGTATAGGGACTGGACGAAGGATTTCATGCTCGGTGGCGCTTTGGTGTAGGCATACTCGAGGCCGGTGACTATCACGCGTTAGTACACATCGTTCGTCATGTGCGCATACAATGGACACCTACCAGAGATGAATATTTCGGAAACACCAATCAGTATATAAGCCGGCGTCTGCACAGCGATATGCACCCGGTTCGGCAGCGACGTCTGGCCATCCATACCCGCCGGACAGGCGCCCGGGCTACCGTAGCAGGGTCCAGCAGAGTAGATGATGTGCTGCACGATTGCCGCATACGCCAAGCAGAGACCGGCGAGCACGAAACCGATGGTGATGCGTGCGATGGGTTTCAGCTCGATGTGGACGCGCCGGAGGGCCGGGTAGACAAGGCGGTCAAGCAGGGGAATGACGACGATGATGGCGATCGGATCGAAGTTCTGCATCAGATCGTTTGGCATGCCGTGTCTGGCATAGCAGTTAGCTTTGTGTAGCTCAAGATCACTGCTCCAACACGTACCCTTGCATCTGCCCGGCTTGGGAGACAAAGTTCGAGCTGAACTGGCCATAGCAGACCCAGACTAGTGCGTATCACAGTCAGTGTACCGAGCGGGACGAGTGAGTTGTAGAGTATACTCACAGACGGGGTAGAACGTGAAGACCTTGCAAGCGCGCAGAGCACGTTTGAGCTCGTCAACAAAGTGGTCGTTCCAAGGTACAGGCTTCGTTTTGCCATTGGCGGCGCGCCAGGACGGCTTGGCCGCATCGGTGTTGCGGTTCGCAATCATGTACCCGATCGCCTTGAAGCTGTCCGTGATAATGGAGCCTTGCGGCGGGTGGACGATGTAGCGGTTGCGGCAGAATACCAGCACTGCAACGCCTACGCAGAACATAAGCCAACACATTAGAAACGCGCTCCAGAAGCCGATGTATTGCTCCATCTGCCAGTAGCGAAGAGTACAAGTCAGCTCATGGCCTTGAATCTCTCATGGAGTATACCCTTTGCACTTACGAAGGGCGTGGCGAGCAGCGAGAGGCAGCCAACGTTGATGCAGGCGTAGAACATCATGTATATGCGCTGGTAAGTGATGGCCGGGTCTATAATGACCCTCTCGCCTGTCTTCGGCATAATCTTGATTGCCATGACCTTGCGCTGGTATTGGTCGGCAATAAGAGGTGCGATATTCGATTTGATACCGCCCGTTCCGAATCCAATGACGATGATGGCAGTGACCTATCTCGCCGTCAGCGTCTGATGCCGAGCCACCGCAGGGTCATACAGCGGCGCCCAGGCGTAGAGGGAAGTGGGGATGCTTACGTAGCCGCCCAGAGAAGCTCCATGACTGATCGCTGTTGGGAGAGCGGTCGTCCAGAGGATAATGAGGCCAACCCAGTACACACCAGCGAAGATGAGGATCGTCTTGTACTTACCCAGATATTGGTCGGAGATGATAGCTCCCAGGATAGGCGTGATATAGCAGAAGAACTGGAAGAAGATGTTCAGGCCCGTGGCACCTGCGTGGCCGAGACCAAGGCCACGAGCGCCGTCGAAGCCGTCTGGTGATTGAGAGATATAGTTCTGGAAGAGTCCTTGACAACCGTAGTCTGCTCTAGCCGTCAGCATTGCATATAGACTACCACCTTTCGCGTTGGCCTACAGGTGAAGCGCTCGCAAAGCTCGACCAAGGCGATGAGGTATGCCGACTTCGGGAATGCATCTCCCATACGTCGCAGCGTCTTTCTTTCGCGATCGTTTGGCTCTTCGCCTTCTGCTGTTTCGCGATCCTCAACATCCGCCAAAGTGCCTTTTTCGGCTGGTTCGAGTCCGCCGGATCGCTTGTTGTCGCCGGTGGGCCCTATGCGTTCCTGCAGTGTGGCGTGCAGCTCGGCAGCGCCATCTCCGTGGTTCTGCGCCATGGCCGCCGGCTAGAAAGCGTAACGTTTTCGGCCACTATCTTTGGCGATTTGTATTCAGGCTCACTCAGGTGACAGGAAGCTGCGCGGTTGAGCACGCGAGATGAGGAGAGAAGCACAAGGCCGAGCATAAACACTACCTCTGCAGAACCAGTTTAACAACCTGGATATTCTCCTCACTTACGTCCTGACCTATCTCTTGCCTTCTACCCAGCTAGGCAAATGGTCCATTCTGTCCTCTTCCGTTATCACTTGGCACCGTTAGGCTTGTCACGCGACGGCGTGTGGGTGACAGGGCACGATGCCACCGAGAGGGGTCTCGGAGTAATGAGGATCCAATGCATTGCATCTCATATACTACCAGTGGCGGATAAAGCTGAACGAGCGAATCATCTTCGCTGTTCCAGTCGCTGTGTCATCTTTCACAGGAGACAAGCCTTTCAGCGTCGTACCGGAGGACATTGGCAACGATGGTGCTGTTACATCTGATGAACTCCGATGCCGAATTGCGCCTTGGCCTGTGTGCTATCTCGGTGCTGATAGCGCCTGCTCACGAGTCTGGCCTTCAGTTCTAGTAGTAACAAGCAACGCGCTGATGCCGTCTGTCAGTTATAGAATTCAATTCAAGACAAGGCCGCGCTTGCGAGTCCACCAGAGAGTGTCGAATGTCGCAGTTGAGAGTGTGGCCGGTGTTGAGGTCGAAGCAGCGCCAAGAGGAGGGGCCCGCGGAGGGATCTGCATGTGCCTCTCGCGGAGGCTCTTGGCGCGGTCAGGACGACGCAATTCGTGAAAGAGCTGCAGGCAAAGGCGGACCGTTTCGCTGTTTTGAGAATGTTGTTGGCTGCAACGCAGCAACAGCAAGGTCAGCCGGAATGACATGGGGCTGAAGAGAACATTGAAGGACTACACCGGAAGTGGGCAGTGCGACTAGCAGATCTGCTGCGGGTTTGATAAGGTTCGGCCGAGCAGACCGCCTTTGGCGAAGCAGGCAGGAGCGGGAACACTCACGGCTACGACATCATTGCGCTGTGAGTTTTCGGATGAGGAATTGCATGCGCAGCATCTCGACGGGAGCTCGTCGCACCGTCTTGCAAGCTCTCATGGCTGAAGTATCGAGTCTGGCGATACTGCTGTGGCTTTCTTGTGTCGCGTACCCCGCTGCTTGCTTATCATACATCGTGACAGAAGTCTGGCTCTCAGAAACTGTCCCCAACTCCTTGCATCACACTGCGGTGGCCAGCGATCGCCATATTAGCCCCAGGAACCCAGTGTCTGAACGACAAAGCCCGGATGTAGCTTCGTTGTCAGTGATCCGGTTCTGTCAGCCAGCGCTCACAGCATCCTTTACATTCTGCAAGTTGAGTTGCCCTTTCTTACCCCAGCCCTTTTGCCCGGAGGGTATACTCGGCCTGAAGTCCTCGTACATCTTGAAGGCCTGGCCATTCAGCTCGTCATTTTTATCCTTCCAGTCGCCCAAGGCCTCCTCAAACGCAGCTTTCGCCTGCGCATACTGCTCATCGCCATACTTCTTGCGCAGCGCAGCCTCGTTGCCCTTCTTCGGCTTGTTGCCAACCAGGGCTTGGCCGTCTTTGACCGTGAGCTTGAAGTGCATGACCTCTACCTCGTCCAGCTCATCCTTCTCAGCCTTGTCTTTGCGCTTTTGTCTACGCTCTTCGGCCGCGCCGGGCTCAGGCTTGTCCATCGTACCGATCGAGCGGCCTTTGGCGACTGCGGTTATTGTTGCGATCGCGCCGCCGACGCTTAGACAGGTATCCCAAGACATTTCTGGGTAGAAAAAGTGCGCTACGCAGGAAGCCCAGAGCTCAAGAACGGGTGCTCGGTTGATGGTGATGACGCCTTCTGTCTGCTGTTCCCCTGTCTTTGCATCTTCTGGCTCTGGTTCGGCCTTCGCCTCCTGCTTACTCTGTGCCGACTTCTTGTCTGTCTTCGGCTTCTTACTATTACTGCTGGCAGTCTGAGCAGGTGCCTTTCGCTTACGACTTTCATTAGCCTTCTTGTCCTTGGTCTCGGTGCCCTTCACCTCCTCGAGCGTTGGCTGCTTCGTTGCGCTCCTGGTCGTCGGCATTGTGTGCAATGTACGTACTGGAGCCTAAATTCGCTCCTTCTCGGAGAGTCGTAGAAAGGATAGTTGCGGTGGTTGCCGTCGATGGTGCTATGCATAGTGACGTCACGCGTCAGTATCGCGCGATCAAGGTCCGAATAGCTTCGGCGGCACATGTGCCTCGACCTCATACAAACGCGAATACTCGTATGGTCATGTTGGCGTTGCAACATGGTACCACCGTTCGAGGACTGCCAATGAGTCCTCACAGAGGTGTGCTGCTTCTCGTTTCTCCAAGATAATGGGCGACAGCAGCGCACGCTCCACAAGGTTGTTCTCGCATCATTTCGCTTCTTCTCCTCCCCCTCCCATTCTTTCGTTCAGTCTCCTCAGTTTAGTGCTCATCATTGATTCCTCTCACTGCCAGAAGACTGGAAGGTCTCACCGAGCATGACGTCACGTCCAGCCAAACGAGCGCGATGCGACAACGAGGAGATGCAACGTCAGGGCCAAGGTCCAGTTCACGCTGGCGCTATGGGCCCGAGCATATCGCAACTACAAGCCCTAGGCATACATACCATGATTGACGCTCTGGACGAGAGGACAGTCCGCACGCTGCTCAGGGAGCTCGCACCGAAGGCGGTAGACGGCTATGGCACTGTATGCGTTTGCTACGAGAAGCTTATCGAGGACGAACGGAAGAGGAAGGCCAGGAGAAAGCACGCGTCGTTGACCTCTCACACTACAGCGGAGATTCGTGGTACGTACTCAACAAGAAGTACAAGAGTTCCCGAGGTAGCGTCGAGTACGAACGGGCGTACGACGCGAAGGAAGAAGTTGACGCGTACATTGCGAGCATCGAGAAGCAAGCGCATCCGGACACCTCATACGGCACCAAAAAGAGTGCATTGGAGACTCTGCGCAGAATTGGCAAGAGCATCATGCTGGCTCCGTCGACACTCGGGCATGAGGTCATAAAGCACATGCAGGAGGACGACGCGTTGCCGAATGCGATGATCAGTATCCTGGAGAGCATGAGCGTCGACGAGAGGCTACGACTTGCGGACTCGTCGGACGAAAAGGGCTGCTTTTATGACAGGGTGGGTGAGCTGGTTGCTGATGCTGATGATCTTTGCATATTTGAGGAGCTCAGCTCCGTTGTGGAGCTGCTAGATGGTGCAGTCGGCTCGGAGGAGGCAGGGGATGGAGGTGAAGATGGCAGCGATGGTGAATAAGAGAGTGGTGAAGAACACGGCACGATTTCCTGATCTGTGGGCGGACTGAACGTGCCCGCTGACCATGAGATGTCATTCCCGACTCTTGTTCAGCTTGCCCAGCTCATCTGGAAGAGGCATACCCTTGGCTTGCGATACGAGCGCTCTCTTCTTTTAGCGCCGGAGACAAGACCGCAACTTTATAAAGAGATCTGACACAGGGTTACGCGTAGTGGGAGGGTAGCTACTGAAGCACTTTGATTCGTGTTATAGAACGCGCGAAGAAGCGAGGTTGTGTATGCTGGCAATACGAAGTGAGATGGCCCCGTGACATTGCAGGAATGTATCCTTCGCTGGGCCGATCAGGGTGATTGTGCGGTGCAGACACCACGCATGACTGGATCGCACTATCCTGCACTCCTGTACTAGGTGGACATGGGGTGATACGGGAACACAGTTGTGTTTAATAACAAGGCTCTCAAGTTTGGCTTCTCGCCCCGCTTCCGTTCGGACGACCGTCTAGCCTTTTTGGGTGCGAGGTCGCTGACTTCAGTGTACACTCTCATCTTGATGCCCTGACTCAATTCATAATAGCGATAGATCTGGAGGGACCTGACAGACATGGATGCCTCTGCACCACGGCAGCCTGATGAGTTCTTCGGGACCACAATAGAGTTTGACGACGGTACTTCGTACGAGCGATGCCAATCAATCACAGACTACAGACGCGACCCTGGCGAGTCTCGTATACTGTACATATGCCGGCGAACACAAAAGAGTGGCAATGGATCCGATCTGACGTCGCAGCACTCGGAGCAAGAAGAATTCGTGATGAAGGTCAAGGTGCAGTAAGTTCACCACTGATACCCAGCGCTTCTACAGACCGAAACTGACACCGGTAGAGTGCCCCCGAGATCAGCCTCAACTGACCCGAAAGAACCATTACCGGGACCAAGCGAGACCACAGCAGCAGAGCTCAAGGCACTGCGTTTGTTCCGGGACTCCAGCGCAGAAGGCGTGCCGCACTACATCAACTCCAAATGCAGCCCTCAAGGATCCGATGGCCCCTTCCCGGGCGGCTACATCTCCTACACTGTGATGACCAAGATGCCAGGCCAGGATCTGATGGCTGCGAAGTTCTGGAGTCTGTCCGATGCGGAAAAGGAGGAGCGGAGGCAGGCTTTCTTGCGCGTGCTGAAGTACGTCTGCCTCTCAGCCGAGCAATCGATCACACCGTATTCTGACATGTGCTAATAGAAGCATCTGGCGACTCGGCATAGCGCCCTACGACTGCGCCCTGCGCAATGTGTTGTGGGATCCCGAGCAGCGGAAATGCTCGATCGTCGACTTCGAGCACTATCATCCGGCAAAGGACCCGATCAACATGCACACGACGGAGGAGATGCAACGTTGGGGATTGGTTCAGCGCCCGCCGCCGTCGCACTGGGCGATTGAGTGGGGTTTGATCAAGGAGCCGGGCGCGACATACTAGCTGGACTTTTCTTCGGAGATAAACCACTATTGGACATTCAGCCAAATCGTATCCATCAAGCGAGTTCAGCCTACTGAACGCGGATACGCTGCCTCGTAGCTAGAACGTTTCTATAGAGATAAACTGTCATTGGACATTCGACCAAGTCGGATCCTTAAACGAGTCTAGGCTACTAAAGGCGAATACGCTGCCTTATAGCTAGATCTTTGTATAGTGATAAACCGTAACCGAATAGGGAGTCACTGCCGCTCACTGGACTGCTCGCTTTTCCAAAGTGTCGGCCGAATCGTACCCTCGAGCGGGTTCAGCGTACCGAAAGCGAATACGCTACCTCATAGCCGAACATTCCTATAGAGATAAAGCGTAATCGAGTAAGAAGTTGCCAGCGTAGACTGGATCGCTTACTTTCGAGGATATTGGCAGAAGTGTATCCCTAGAGTGAGTTCAGCCAACCGTACAGTCGCCAAGAATGCAGCTCGCTGTCGTGTGTGTGTGTACAGACTATCCACAGCTTGTCGCGTTAGAGCATGTGATACATATAAACAGCCAATGTAAACGCCAATGCCACAGGGTATCTTCCCATATTAATCCACCCAAACGTTGCACACGCTCAGAGGGACCCCATATCAACACGTACATGTACAAAAGCCCGCCTCATCAACAATCATCCTTCACTCCCCCCATCCCCCCATCCCGTAACCTCCAGCACGACATTGCCAATCGTGCTCAGCGTCCAAACCGCAATCAACGCCCACCCAATCCGCTTGTCCAACACCCACTTATTCAACGGCACAAACACCAGCAAGCCCACCAACGTCACCAGCAGCGTCGCACCCGAGACTATCAGCGTGCTGCTAACATCGATATGGTACGACTTGAACTTGATCGCCTTATCCGGGTGTCGGTCGTGCCGCCGCTCCGCGCCCGTGATCAAGATCCAGGAGCCCGACAGTCCTATGCCGAGTAGAATATTCAACATGGGCCCGCCGAAGCAGGCCGAGAGCGCCATGACGGGGTAGCCGAGGCGCGCGACCGTGACGTCGGCGACGAGGTCGCCGAGCGAGTTGCCGACGGCGAAGATGGTCAGGCCCATGATGGCGTGGGACATGTTGAGGATGACGGCGAGGGCCTTGAGGGCGCCGACGACTTGGGCGGCGATGGTGGAGATCCAGGCGATGGAGACGGTGAAGCCGGCGAGGCTAAAGATTGTGCGGTAGGCGGCGGGTCGGTGGGTCGGGGTTGTGGTGAGGAGGAAAGGGATGAGGAGGATGAGGGAGATGAGGAGGGAGATTAGGGTGGGCCGGATGAGCCAGGTGGGTGACATGTCGGTGGGGGATTGGCTGTAGATGGAGAGGACGACGAAGAGCGGGGCGAGGAAGAGTTGGATGATGGTCAGCCAGCGGTTCCAGAGCTCGGGCGGCTGGGAGGTGAGTAGTGACTCTTCAGTTTCGTCCATGATGGCGGGAGACGCCATCACAACCGGCTGGTCGAGCACAAAGGATGCGTGGTGCTGCTGCACGCCTTCGCCGAAGTTGTGGCGCTCGTGTTGCTCTGTGCCTATGGCCAGCGAAGCCACGTTGCCATGGCCGGCAGCGCCCTGTCGAGCAAGACTATGCTGGTGGCCGCCAGGATGCATGTCCTCCATAACCTCCTCGCGGCTAACTCCCTTGAGGCCAGCCACGCTCTGTCCGGGTGCACCACTAATGCTCTTAGACCGGGTGGAGTCGAAACTGAGATCCTTCGGCTCTGCTTCTGACGAGTCGCCATCTTCGTTATTCTCAACCACCGGCAGCGTGATGGTGAGCAAGAACACGCTCGGCGCAGCCACAATGCCCAAGCACTTCTCCCACCAGTTCTTCTCATGCCAGTGGTAGATGGTTGGGAAGAGTGTGGAGACAATCAGGCCTAGAGGCGGCATAACTTTATAAGGCCACCAGCTGATTGGCCGCTCGGGCGCCTCTTGCTCGGCGCTTTGAGAGAATGGCAAAGACTCCGGCGATGCTATTGCGGGCGGCAGGTACAGACTCGGCGGCCTCGAGCTCGCTGGGGATGGGTCGTCGCGATAACGTCGGAGTGGCGAGAGGGACGGCGACGAGTTACGTGACCGCTCTTCGCGTGGAATGATGATCTTCGGCAGCTGACGCGCGCTTGGAACAGTCCGCGGTGAGCCGTGAGGGCTGTCGGTGCCCGTACGCCGTAGGCTTTGCGGCGCGAAGTGGTCGAGTGCCTGCCTGAACACGCCACTCCGCGCAGACGGCAGGGCGAGATGGTCCGGAGATTGCGTCCCTTCCATGGAGGTGTCCAGCGTCAAAGGCGCATCGGACCTTGGCGATGCAGGCGAAACCTCCAAGCTCGGTGACTGCGGTTGCGAGCTGCGGCCCGGTATGTCGAGCAGTGAAGGGCGCTGCTGACTTCGAGCACCAAAGTCCGAGACGTCGATGAGGCTACCGTTCGGAGGAGTAATTTGGGGACGGCGAAGGTCAGGATCGATGCGCAAGCCCAACGCATCATTCGCAGACACCGCTCGCGTGCGCGCAGGCGCAGACTTCGGGACGTCCAGGTTCAGCCGTTCCACCTTTGGCGATCCATCATCGACTATGACCTGAAACGGCGGCCTTGCGGCCGGGTCAGACGTAGAAGACATATGATCCTGCTGCTGCGCAGTTGTGAATGACGGGTCGTCCGAGTAGCGCCTAGCATTCAAGGGGATCGTCTGAATGTTCCGCGACTTCTGCAGACTACTTAACACCGCCTGGAACTCCAGCGCTCCGACCAAGGACGGCCGAACGGAGCTCAGCGTGTTTTTCCTGGAACGCGCGCCTGAACGTGTGAGCCGCATGTTGCTGCTCAGCTCACTCATCCATCGGTCTCGCACCTCCTCTTCGTCTTCCTCGTTGTTCCCATCAGTGTACGACGCTCCGCGTTCCAGAGCTGACCAGTCTTCCCTAGACACGCCTCGTGAGACGCTCGGTCGTGCTGACTCCCCAGCCTCCTCCGGATCGTCGTGGTACTCCTCTTCCAAGTCCAGCTCATCGCCCGGTGTCATGAAGTGTCCTCTTGCAGCCGCTTCTTTCTCCCGCCGCCTCCTCCTGCGTCCAATCCACCAATGCCACACCACCACGAAGGTGACGTAGAAGACGTAGAAGATGACCATCGTGAGGCACTCCCACAGGTGTAGCTTGCCATCCCACAGGAAGACCATGCTGAACGCTGCCGCCACCACGAAGAAGCCCACGTCCCGTATGAAGCTCTTCTTCGCCACGTGGAAAGGGCGTATGAGCGCCATAGACCCGGCGACAACGGCAGTGATGAAGCCAGCAGCACCAAAGAGCTCACCCACCGCCAGACTGCCGCTGTTCGTGCTCATGGCTGCGAATGTGCTGAAGACGTCCGGACTGCCATTGCCAAACGCCAACAACGTCACTCCCGCCATGCTCTCGCTCATGCCCAGTATGCTCGCGATCGTGCTCAGGTTGATGCAGAAGAAGTCGCTGGCCGCAATGCCGATGGTGGAGAAGAGCAGGCCGAGCCATGCTATGAGGATGATGAAGCCGACGGCTTTGACGTGCGGGAGCTTGCAGTAGAAGAGCTCCAAGTACGCGGTAAAGCCAGCCTCATCGTCCGGGCAGTGCGCTTTGATGAAGGTGCATTGGTCCTTTGCGCGGTGCACAAGGCGGCATTCCTCGTCAGCGGTCTGGAAGATGCCTACATCGGCTCGTCTTTGTAGGTCATGCTGCACGCTATGCTCAGGCGCATACGGCTGTCGGAGGATCGCATAGGTCGCCAGGCATGTTCCAATGAACAAAGTCAGGTAAAAGGCTCTCGCAGCTCGGTAGCTCTGATGTTTCCGTGTCGGCTTCAGCATTTTGCGCCGGGTCGCCGCTTGCTGAGGGTGTGTAGGTGACATTGGGACCGCATGCTGGACCTGCCCAATGCTCTAATTGTCTCTTCGAAGGCGTAGGAGCGAGAAGGGGCTACGACAGGCGAACATGGGCGGCGCAGGTGCTCGAGTCCCAGATTGCATGTGCTTGGCCGGCACAAGCTTCCAAGGTTGGCTGCGATCTTGGTGTGCATGACCTGTGGCGCTGATGACGGAGCTGTGGCGTCCATGCCGCCGTCGGGACTCGGGAGAGCGGGCTGCCGCATCGGCTTAGCCATCTGTTTACTTTGACCCAAACAGTCGTTGCGCCCGAGTCAGGATCAGCAGCACACCGGCTAGCTACCACGTTCGGACCCCAGGCGTATCACGGATTCCATGCGACCAACGGCACAAGAGCTTGACAGCACTTCTTGCCTTTACGCGCCTCCACAATGCCACGAGTCCGGGGCACCGCGAACGCGTCCTACGCCTCGCCCGTCAAAACCGTCCAGATAGCACTGAACGACGACGACTCGGAGAAGGCGCAACGACTACAATCGCGAAAAGCGCTCCACTCCAAGCAGCTCGATCAACTCAAAGCCGCCGCATCACCCGCACGAAAGCGCAAGTCGGTCGGGGATGGCCCGCTCACGCCCTCGCAAGACGACGCGCAGTATGGTGTGGCAGGGAATGCGGTCACGCCGATGAAGCGCGTGCCGATACTGGCCAACTTCGAGGAGTGGATGAAGATGGCGACGGACAACAAGATCAACGCAGCGAACAGCTGGAACTTTGCGCTGATTGACTACTTCCACGACATGAGCTTGCTGAAGGAGGGCGACGGGGTCAACTTCCAAAAGGCGAGCTGCACGCTGGACGGGTGTGTCAAGATATATACGAGCAGGGTGGACAGTGTGGCGACGGAGACGGGCAAATTGCTGAGTGGGTTGGCGGACAGTGGGAATAAGAAGCGGAGAGGCGGCGACGCGGAAGAGGAGGGCGAGGGTGAAGAGGATGAGGAGGGCGAGGACGGGGTCAAGAAGCCCAAGAAGAAGAGGGCGGCGCGATCGGCTGAAGCGACACTAGCGACCTCCTTTGATCAGCTAAGGTTGAAGAAGATGGAGCTGGAGTTCTCGGTGGATCCACTGTTCAAGAAGGCGTCAGCCGACTTTGACGAAGGTGGAGCGAAAGGCTTGCTTCTGAATCACCTCTCAATCGACAGCACAGGTAGGATCGTCTTCGACAGCAGCGATGATGCGCAGGAGACGGCAGAAGAAGACTCGCGGCGGGATAGCATGGAGCCCGACGGCCAAGAAGAGAAAGAGGAGACTGCTGAGGGGCATGAATCACAAGATGGTCTGGTGGATATGGCAGGTTTGGCAGCTCGTTTCTTTCCGGATCTGAGCAAGCTGGACGAGCAGGATATCTGTCCGTCGTTGAGAACGTTCGAACTCGGTTCCGGTGACGGCTCGCTGGATCTGCCTTTCCTGAAGGCGCCGGACAACTGGCGGGATGAGCATCCGGAAGGGTTGGACGCCCAGCAACAGGATGAGGACGGACCTATACTGCAAGAGGATGGACCTGCATTCGGAATGGACGATGACGACGATGCTGGTGCTGGCTTCGACGTGCCACCAGAGACAGGCTTTGGCGAAGGCGGTGAAGCATGGGCACGAGACGCTGCGCTGGAGCCTCTGATGCGAGTCCACGATGTACTGGCAGGCGCAGAAGGTGGCGATGAAGGCGGTGAAGTCGGCACCTTCGATACCAACAGTAATTCCTACGGCGTGACGCTCCAACATCGAGATCATGACCAAGAGAACATCCTCAACTACTTTGACACAGCGCTGCACAAGAATTGGGCGGGTCCGGAGCACTGGAAGATCGCACGGATAAAGGAGGCGAACAAGCCTGCGCAGCCGCAGCGAGTCCGCAAAGAGAAGGAGCCGTTCGAGATCGACTTCGCAGCGCCTATGAGCCAGGAGCTGGCGACCATGCTCTATACGACGGCGAGCAGCAACAGTGCCATCAGCCTGCCGCGAAACCAATGGAGAAGTAAAACGCGAAACCTACTCCCAGACGACAAGCACTTCAACTCCAAAGATCTCCTGAAGCTCTTTCTCAAGCCCAAAGCCAAGCTCGGCTCCCGAAGATCGGGCCAGGCCACGCGCGCGGTACCTGGACCCGCGGACGGTGAGATCGACGAAGCGTACTGGGCAGCCAACACCGGCGCAGTGGCCAGCCAACCTGCACCGCACCCCATGGACGACGATGCGGTCCAAGGCGACTACGACGCCAATTTCTTCCAGGACGACAACCTGCCACAACCCGGCGGCGCGGACATCGACGACGACGACGAGTTTGCCGATGCGCGGGAAGCATTTTCGCCCGAAGCCGACCGCATCGACGCAGCCGCTGGACCGATAGGGAATGGCATCGACAGTGTGGCGGCCGGCTCCCAAGCATCTGACGGCGATGCCTTTGGCGCACAGCTCGTCACGCAATCGAGGAGACTACGGCCAGAGTACGTGCAGTACGCGCGTGTGGCAAAGAAAGTCGACGTGCGGAGGCTGAAGGAGGAGATGTGGAGAGGGATTGCGTTTGAAGATTTGTGAGTTCCAACCCCAGACTTTCCTCGCGTTGCCTTCTTATGTGTTTGCGGGTGTGGTCATCAGCATGTACGGCCATAGGTCGCAGAAAACAGAGGATCCCGTCCGCTCTCCTGTACTTAAGCTGCGAACCGGCGGACTAGTACTCAGGTGGGTGACCACTGGGGAATCCCCACTGCTGTACGTTTTGCTTTTTGGCATAAAGGTGGCGGTGGTGGAAAGCTTTGCTTGGTGACCACTCCGCAGCGGCTGCTCGGAAGGTTACGACATCGGTGGCAGGCTCACATTCTGCGCCGGACCAACATGGCTGTAATGTGTACAAGCAGTGCTAACTAGTACTCCGCAATCTAGTGAACCACCCAAGACACCAGCTCGCCCGCAGATCCCGGCACTGCCTAAAGACGACGAGGGTACGCTCAGGTTCACAGACATCATGAACAACCTGCAGCACGTCTACCCACGGCAGCAGATGGCCGACATCAGCACATCCTACGGCTTCATCTGCCTTCTGCACTTGGCCAATGAGAAAGGGCTGCTGATAGAAAACGTGGATGACTGGCAAGATCTCGTTGTGCGGAAGGATGTCAATGCGGTGGACTTGGAGCACGGCGGTTGAGGCTGCCGTCGGACGTTTTTCAGTTGCTAGCTGCGAGGCGTTTGGCGTTTCGGGCGTATTGTATAGGCAGTGCGTGGGTCGCAGGATTCTCCGATCGCAACGATTTGTACGATCAATTTCGCAAATTATGGCAATCACACCATGCAAGGCCTACTCCGGCTTCCGCCCAAGCAGAGACTCAGGCGCTGTGTATTGACAGAGCAGAAGGGTACAGAGTCCTCGTCATCAACTTTGCGGGCGCTGCTATGTGAACGTTATACAGGTCGCTGGAAGCTGTCCGTACTGCAGTGCCATGCTCGGCGCTGGGTTGACAGCCGTTTGACAGTACTTTTCTCGCGTCCAGCAGCTTCTACGCTTGAGTCTTGATCATCAAAATCTCGTTCATCGCCCGCGGATCCATCGACGCCATGCGCTTCTGCATGATGTACCTCTGCCGTACCGCGTGCCTGCTACCGCCGAAACCCAGGCTCGCTTGCGTTGGCGTCGAAGTCCCTGATGATATGGCGCCGTCTGACTTCGAAGCTGGCACGCTGCTCGCCGTAGCTTCAGGTGAACTGTCACTGTCGGGTTCATCAGCTTTCAGCCGCCGCTTCTCCTCCTTCCGTCTCCGACGCTCTTCTTTCCGCGCACGCTTCTCCTGTTTGAGGCGAGTCTTCTCGTCTGCTGCGACACCCGTCTCAGAGCGTCGCTCTTCGCGCTGGGCTCGCCGCCGTTCTTTTCTCTCGCGCTTGGCTTGCTTGTCCTCCTTCTCACGTGCAGCGGGCTCGGCAGGCTCCGCAGAGTCCGACTCGCTGGCCGCAACCGAGCTCATAGCGGCCGGTTGTCTTCGTCTCTTCTTGCTCTCCTTTGCAGCCGAGGACGAGTCGTTCCCTCCATCCGCACGCCCAGCCTGCGTCTCTGATTTCCGCTTCTTCTTCGAAGACTTCTCCAGCACCGCTTCTGTCCCGTCACTTTCTGCCTTCCGCTTTTTGCTAGCAGTCTCCTCTCCGTCGGCAGACGCGGCCGTCCCATCCACGGTCTTCGCAGCAAGCAGCTTGTCGGGCAGCTCCTCAATCTTGTCGCCAACCAGCAAGCCACCGCTCACAAAGTTCATGAAGCCAAACTTCTGCGCCTGGTACGTTCTCAGCTCTGCATCTCGCAGGCTACTCTGCTGTTTCTCCACCTCGACATCAGTCTTTCCATTCAACCTGCCAAAGATGCCCGACAGCGTGCTCAGACCAAAGGTTTCTGCATTGCCCTTCCCGCCAATCTTTGCGCCTATGCCGAGGTTGTCCTCTCGGAGCATGACCCGAATGTGGGAGGCATTCGCGGCAGTATAGTGCTCTCCATGTGTAGCGTTCTCGGCGCCCAAGTAGTCGCCGGGTTTCCAGCCCTGGGAGGAGAGGATGCGGTGGCCGAAGGAGGTGGTCGACTTGGACCAGGCCGTGTTGTTGGGGTCGTGCGAGAGCTTGCTGCGCCTGCATATTGTTAGCACGCACACGAATGTTCAGTGGCAGCAGTTCACATTACTTCTTCGGCGCACCCAGTCCCATCTTGTGCTGGTGCGGGTGTTTGAGATGCACGAATGCTGCAAAATTTCCGTAGCGACTTTTGCGAAACGGCGATCGGGATCCCGATAGCGATTTCTTGTTCGGGCCGTAGCGCTTCCGGCGCCAGCGGCAGTCTACCGAGGCGTATCTTCAGTTCTCCAGTCTCCACCTAGAGGAGTTGCGAACCGGCTATCCTATTGCGCATCGAATGGCATTATTGTGACAGACGATCCTGATGGGATGACATATTCCCGCTACGACCTGTACGAAGGGGCACTTCATACGTGGCTGCCAGGCTTCAATCTATCGCTATGGGATGGGCGTGGATATAGACAAGGTGCTTGAGGTGTTGCGAAGCTGAGTCCCGAGCGGCACGCACACGACCATCGTACATCGCTCACTTCTGTTGCAGCTTCTCTCGAAGCTCCATCCACTCTTCTTCTAGCATCTGCGTTGGCCGTCAGCGATGCTGTTGCTCCGTCGAGGTGATGGTGACACACTCACCCCCATCTGTAACGTGTCATACCACTTGCCCCCCTTGAAGTTTACTTTCCGTAGCCTTCCCTCTTCTACGAAACCACTGCACATACCCAAAACGTCAGTCTTCCACGCAAAAGGCACTCTTCCGTAAAAAGAGAGAACGGGAGACCAAAGAAGGAAGGGCACCCACACTTTCCGATACAGCGCAATCGCGGGCTCATTGAAGCTATATACCTCCAATGACATCCGATGCAGCCCCAGCTCCATAAACGCATACTCCAGCCCCCACTCCAGGACCTCCCGTCCATACCCTTTGCCCCTGTGCCGCACGTCCGATATGGTCAGTCCCAGAGTCGCTATGCGATTCTTGTAGTCGAATGCCTTGGGCTGGAAGTTTAGGAGCCCTATCGCCGGTCCACAAGCTTTGATGTAGTCCTCACCCGGTTCGAGCTGAAGAGGGTACGTCCGATCGGCCTGCTTCTCGCAAATGGCGAAGAATGGCAAATTCAGGCCGTCGGGTCGTGGTTGGAACGCGGCTTTCGCCTGTTCGCGGGACGTGGGCACGATGGGACCGCTTATCATAAGGGTCGATCTTTCGGCATCGTTGAACCATTGCATGAGGGTGGTGAGGTCGGCGTCTGGGTCCACGCCGCGGAGGAGGAGGCGGTTGGTCTCGAACATTTCGTTTGATTCAAAAGGACTTGGATGTTGTGAGGGCAGGGAGAGACGACGTGCTTGTACAGTATCTCCGATGCGACATATACGGGACCAATCGCATCTCGAGCTTATTCAGCTCGGTTGGAGCTTACAGGTACATACATACCGCATCCACAGCTACTATCTCCAGGTATAAGATGCTACGAATAAGCTACCTGTATAGGCTAGGGCTATATTACCTGACTTCCTGATTCGCTCACCGCTGTTCGTTTGCCGATGCTATCGCCGAGATCTCAATGCATTCAACACAACACATGTCGCGCCGTCACCGAACACATCAACGGCAATGAGGGCTACAAACGTCGGTTCCGTGCGAAGTACTGTCGAGTGTCGGGAGTCGGGATATGCGATCCTTTGTTAAACTACAAGGTCGTGGCCAGACAAGGCCGCCTCTTACTTCTCACAAAAGATCTTGTCTCCTAGCATCAGCTCTGGAGTCCTTTATCAGCCCGAGCTCTGGTTATCGTTGTGCTGTTGCATCAGGCCACGACAAGCGGACATTGTTGTGCCTTCATGCCTTCAAGAACGACATCGATCCCGCCCGACTTCGCCATCCTCCATATAGCTGAGTATGACGGTTGGATCGAACAGCTTGGGATCGCCATCTTCTAGTGCCGGCACCTCAAGTCTTGGGTTCGCTGAGAACCTTGCCCCAGTCCAGGTTTGCTCAGCCACCATTATGATTGACTTCACACCCGAATGATATGGTACGGAGGACCCGATGCCGTCTGGATGATGTTTGGCCACAGCGGGAATACCACTTCACCAAGCTATGCCCGTCACATTGCGAGCACACGCTCAGCTCTCGAAGGATAGTCTGCTTTTCTCGCTTCACTACATTAGACATCCGCTATCTTACAAGCATCAGTACATCCTGCCCTCGTCAGATCTGCTGGGGCTTCTTATAGATAGGCACATGCTCAAAGTCATGGTCCCAGTGCAGCTTTCCGTTCTCATCCACTTCCGCACCTTCATCGGTTGTTGGGATCCCGCTGGCTTCATTGAGCTCCATCTCCTGCTTAGAGACACCGACCTTGTCGCTCGGGATCCACAGCTTCGGTGTTCCCGAGGTCAAAGCGGGCGCGATATACGCTTTCTCCACGTCCGCGGGTTTCAACGGCACAGCGTCGCCGTCACGACCAACAGACGGGTGGCTGAGCCAATTGTTCGCTTGCTCGCGGCCGGCAGAGATGAACCCGTCGAAAAAGTCGGACAACACCCTCGGTGCAGGGTTGGGCAATTTCGTCAGCCCCAGTCTCCTGGCATGCGATGCGCCGTGAAGAGCTGCTTGGTCATTGGGATCAATCCCATCCTCCTCGGCTAGCAACGGCACCTGTTGCTCCTGCCAGATGTCGACACCGAGGTACAGCTCCAGCGAGCGAAGCATCCGGTCTAGTAGGAGGTTTATCACAGCTGTCAAAACGAGCAGAACGATCATCAGAGCTGTCTGAACGGTAGCTTTGCGTGCTCCCATCAGGCCGATCAAACTCAGCTCGGCCAGGTAGACCCCGGTTGGTATCTGCTGCAACGCTCGCTTGTATGCTTCGCCCTTCGTGTCGATCTTGGTCTGACGGACGTAAAGCAGATTGTATCGGTAGCTCAGATAGTACAGGAACAGGCCGATAGTGGCAAAGCCGAGTACCAGAGGAGCGATGCATGCGTAGGCAATGGCAATGACCAGCAAGTTCGTAAACTTCGGGTACCAGGCTCCAAATGGCATCCCTTTCATCTGCGCATGAGTGGTGAAATGCTCCCGCGGCGTCCTGTCCATGTAATACTCGCTGAACAAGTACGTGAAGAGATCGGAGTAGTTCAGCACATTGGATGCAGCACTTCCGAGACCCTGGAGAAGAAAGTACGTAAGGTAGAAGTTGCTAGCCTTTGGCAGGCTTTGAGCAAGGAGATCAGGGGCTGAACCAGGATCTTTCGCGATCTGTGCCGCTACTGCCGCGCCACCTGACGAGAAGGTGGTGATGAGAAACACCTGGAAGACTTGGAAGGCGAAGTACCTACATCAGAAGGTATTTGTCAGTACATGGCTGGTTGTGCTGCTTCGGCCATCACGAGCATTGAACGAAAGCTCATGGTCGTGCGGGCGAGTAGGCCTTCCGCTCTGAGTCCAGTGGGGGATAGTGAAACGGCTGAGGCTGAGTACAGTAACTCATCGCCGCACTGTAGTCAAAGGGATGTCATAACGACATCAACCTCGCCACTGACGAAGTGCCATGCGAGCGGATATTTGGCCGCAAACGAGCTGTACAGACAAAGCAAATAGTGTCACTTACCATGCTTGTGTCTTCAACTCAGCCTGCGGTGCTGTAGGCTCGCCAGAAAGCTTTGCGATGTGTCGGAAGAGCTTTGGCACGTAGGAGACAAAGTAGCTGACAAGGAATGGCGGTAGCAGCCCAGTGAGCAGCCCTAACACCGCGGGCGGCAAGTTGTTGATCCAAGATAGCCAGCTGATTCTATCAGATAGATATTCGACGTTCGAGAGCGTGCCGATCAAGCCCACTGGGATGGAAAAGAAGATGGTGAAGGCAATGACGAAGACTAGGGCGAAAGAGGCCTTCGACAAGCGAGTCGCCAGCGGCATAGCCAGGTTCTCCCACAGGACCTCCTTGGGTTTGACCGCGAGGAAACGATCTTGAGTAGGTTGTCGTGGTTGAAACGTGATTTGCTGGTAGGCGCGATGCGCGGCTGGTTGACTGTTGAATGCCACGAAGACGGCAGACTGTTCCGGCACGTTTCTGCTAGGCGCTGCGCGGTGCGCTTCGATGGTTTTGGCGAGATCGCCAAGTGTGTCCCGGGTTTTGTCCAGGATGTCCACCTTGTTGCCTACCACTGGCGGCTCTCGCTGAGTTGGCCGTTTAGCTCTGGGTACTACTTGTTGACCCTCCAGTGCATTCGCGCCGTTCACTCCGTTGGTCGCGGGTCCCTGCTGCTTCCGCAGCTTGACTGCCGTGATGATCAAATCGAGCTCAGCCCGCTCCAAAGCATATGCATTTGCATTGCGCTTCGCTACCAGCGTATCCAGATCTCCCGTGTCTTTCACTGCCCAGAGCTTCTCTGCATCGTCTCCAAAGAACTGATGTATGTTCTCGGCTTGACAAGCCTCTCGTGGTGCATGCAGCCACAGAACGGTTCTTGCCGACAGGTGCATCGCATAGTCATCGTTGACGAAGTACGCCTGTCGCATGCCGATCAGGTGCAGCCGCTCCCATGCCACGAAAGCGATTATGCCTAGGAAGAACATCCAGGCTATGGCAACATGGGCCCACAAGTAGCTGTTTTTCTTGACATTCCCGAAAGTGATGCGGTCCAGCTGGCTGGCGTCGCCACCTCCAGTAGCATGGATGGGGAGCAAGATCGGCCATGTCAAACAGCAGCCGATGAAGCAGATCCAGACGATGAATCTGAGGAAGCGTAGGAACAGGTAGGCGTCGAGAGAGTTGTGCTGTAGTACAAAGCTGTCGGCGAGGTTGCGGAAGTCGTGAAACCAGTGTTTACCAGATGCCCGTTCTGATGGCGTCCTGTCCTTCTCGTCGATGGTACCTAGGAATGTCCGAGGGGCGTAGAATTTGCGGTATCTGTTGCGGATAGCAGCAAAGATGCCCAGATACACGACTGCCGTCAGAAGTATCGGAATGAACGCGGCCAAGATCGCTGTGCCTGAAGTAGAACCGCTGCTTCGGTGGCCGCCGTGGTCGGCGGTGATGCTGGCCATGTCGCTGTCAACCTTCAGGTCGGAGGTTCCTTGGCAGCACTGCCTTCGGCGATCAAGTCCTATGAGTAAGAGTGGTACGCTTGGGTTAGGCTCAAAATCATGCGCCACGCCACGCCACACGTAGATGTCGTAGATGTAGGTGGTATGGCCCGAAGCTTCTGCGAGATGCTTTCCGCTCGTGAAGAAGCTTGCCCTGAGCTATGGAAGTCGCGGAATGCGGAGAGCAAGTGAATTTCTTGATTGACTTCAAGACCGTCGCTAGGGTACCGATGACTGTAGGATGACGTCGCTTGTGTTTCAATAGTACCAAACTTCGCGTCGCGCGACGCGAGATATATGGAGTCTGCGGACGTGAGGGTCGGGTCGTCCCGATCGGAAACGCGGGGAGGTATCGAGCCCGAGCGCCATCGACAAATTGAGCGCAGCGGGCCGCGGCCATTCATCCGCGAGGCAGTGACGAACGTAATCCTCGCCATTACTGCTTGCGCACCATAAACATCAGCGCGTGTTATCGTTACATGGGCTGTCCTTTGGTCTTGCCCGGACAGCTCATGGTAGCGTTCGATACACGGTCTTCGAGGGTGTGAACACCCCCCCCCCCACCATCGCCAGCCGCAGTCGCAGTTACACGAAGCAAAATAGCCCCGAACCCGAAGTACATACTTGCCTTGTTCAACCGTGAACATTCGGGCAAGGCATGCTATTATCATACATGACGCTGGGGCGCCATGCCCGACATTGCCTGACAGGAACATAAGAGATTCGCGAATCTGCTTAGCTGTAGTACCTGCAGTATCTGAGAGGGAGACGTCAGGATGGATAGCCAAGGCAAGTAAAGAGTGGGTTTCAATTTCTCTTCCACAATGGCTCCCGTTCTCCTCTTGCTGAGCGCGTTCGTTCTCGGTGCTGCCGCCTATCCACCGCAATAATGGCGCTCGCACTGCGATCACGGTCAATACCGCAAAGATCACTGCGTTGATGGCGTGGAGTTCTCCGAAGCGTTCCAGCGTGGCCATGCCGCACGGCTAATCCGTTTTGCCGAGCACTGCTCTTTACGCCGCTAGCAAAGTCTGGGAGACCGAGTGGGCCGATCTGGAAGGCCAACACACGCTCGCTTGGTACTACAACGGTTCGAGCGGCCAAGGCTTGACGAAAACGAACAGCATTCAGCAGCTGTTCGCCGTCTCGAACTTGAGGGTGCTGTACCGGACCAGGCGGGCAACACAACGTCCAGCAGTGCGCTCATACTAATTGACGGCAATACTGTGCAAGTCAGCAAGCGTCTGTGGGCCTTTGCACAACACAGCCGCTTCGACAAACCAGGCGCTACGAGGATTGAAGTCGCATCCCGCATTGCCGCACTCAATGTGCTTACGAGGTTGGCGACGGAAGTGTCGCTATGCAGGTGTCTGATAACAGCAACATCACGCAGACTATAGCGTTGAGAGGGCTCCGGGTGAGACGACATGCGGGTGTCCCTAGCTGGTTGAGTGACAACAGGCGTGATCTTGGTAATTTCACTATGTAGGGAATCGGAAGAACCAGCATCCAGGCGAGCTTTCCGGCGCTGTGATGATGAATTTCGAAGGAGCTACGCGAGGAAGTAGCTTCAGATCAGCCTCACGACGGCTGCTGTGAGTCATCCGGATTACCAAACTGCAGACCGCTTGCCGTACGTGTCCATGGTGCAATGCCGTCTGGCTTCCCCGTTTTCGTAAGCGATTGGGCGTCGACGCACTTGGCTACAACGCCTCAACTCGTGTACAAATGGCGTAACGAGAGCCGTGTGAGCGGAAGCGGTCAATCGCTTGCTGCCGGGGGCCGTGATGCTCACCAACAGTGTCCGCTCCCGGTCCAGCTTTGTTATAGCTGTGGCCTGGCCGCCTATATAGTATGGAAAGACAGAGTAAAGATTGCATTCACTATCAAACATGCGAGTACTACTCCTGGGGGCCACGGGCAACTTAGGCTCCCGTCTCATCCCGGCACTGCTCGCCCACAGACATACCGTCATCGCCTTTGTCCGATCACGCGAGAAGTTGCGTACTCTCATCTCAGGGGCCTTGCTAGATAACATCGTAGTGGTCGAAGGTGATGCTCTCGACTCAGCTGCCGTCGAGGATGCCTTGCGGACTCACGAGTGCGACGCCATTGTAAATGCAGCAGGCACGCGCATCAAGGATGGCGAGCAGATCTTGGGCAGGATCGCCACCTCAATATCCTCTGCTGCCGTCAGGGTAGGCAAACAGCGAGGAGGGAAGCCGCTCAGAGCCTGGTTCATAGGCGGAATGGGCTCGCTGGAGTATCCTGGTACTGGGGGATGGCATATTCAGGACTATCTCCCTGCGCGGATGACGGACCATCACCGCGAAACGGAGGCTGTGATGAAGGCTATTCCAACGACGGACTTGCGGTGGACCTTGCTTTGTGTTGCAATGATGGCTCCGGACTCAAAAGACATCAAACTCTGGGAGGAACCAAGGGGGCATACGTTGAGCGTTGCTGCTCGCTCGCCGCCTGACTGGCAGGACAGTTGGGTGAGAAGCGTACCGCTGATCGGCATATATCTCAACTTAGTGCCAGTGATCAGAAGCTATACAACGAAGCTGGAGGATGTAGCCGACTTGATTGCCGGAAGTCTCGCTGAGGACGCACGGGATGCCCAAGTCGGAGAGCTGATCGGCATGAAAGAGGGCGCGAAATGAAGGCATCGTGAGGGCTCCAAACGTGGAATGGGAGAAAAGCTGGGGCTGTAATGCACAAGGTTGGGTCGTACGCTGGCATATAAGGAGCGCAATGCCCGGCACTTGCTGCGTTTTGTAGCCTGTTAAGGGTGCCACTTCAAGAGAACCAAAGCCTGTGTCATGCATTCCACACCTAGTCATCCAGGCCTGGGCAATCCTCTGAGGTCATGCTCGTAATTGTAGAGTAGTCATATGGATCCGTCCAGATAATATTGAAGCTGCTAAAGCGTCAGCATCTAGACCTCCTTGGGGCGTGTTGTCTAAGCCTCACCTATCATCCGGGTAAGTGGGCGCACTGTCGTCGCCCAGCGCCTCAACAATATCAGTCAAGGCAGCATGCTCCCAGCATATCAAGATATTGCCAGCGCCACTGTAGCTTTCGACAACGCCCGCCACGCAACTTGAGTCGTCGCGGTCACACGACGTGTCGACCGTGAGGCTGAGATCTCCTGCCAGTGGCTCGACAGTATCGTATGGGCGCTGGCGCTTGCCAGCTAGGCATGGATTAACGCTGCACCCAGTCCCTTGAAGGCAGGCTATACATACAGCTTTTTGGAGTTTCCGCCATAATGTGCCCGATCTCGTAGCTGGAGTTGGCGCCGAACACCGTTCTCAGGCATTGAGCACGCTGCGTGCCTTGGGCAGATAGACCGTCACCAGAGTCCGGCTTCTCCCCATGGCGGATAAGGTAAACTGTGGGCTCCGCGAGAGCAATTGAGAGCAGGCTGATGAGAGTGAAAGTAGACTTCATCTTGACGACGGTGAAGAGATGGAACACTTGACCCTCCTATAGTGAACGTAGCCTTGGGGTCTTATATAGCATGAGAGCGCGTGACTGCATATGCCACGGATGCCCATGTGCTAGCAATACGCAGCGTCCGGTACTACATGTCAAGTGCATGAGCAGAACAGCTGTGAGTGAACCGGTACAGAGTGCACGGTCTGCTCAGGCGGATTCGTGATCTGCAAAGGCGCATGAGAAGCCCGCTCTTTGTCCTGGATGAGGCATGATGGCCTCGTCAATCGGCATTGAGACCATCCGCAGAAGACACATCATTCGAACGACTCTCGCATGACCCGATGGCACGCCTGTTGCAAGTGGGCAGACCGGTGGGCAGACCGGCGGGCACATGTCTCGTGCTGGACTCCTGATTCGGAGACGAAGGAGCTATGCATCAAGCTCAGCAGCAAGCTTCGTGCACTAAGAGGTGAGCCCCAGGTGGTGTGGATCTGCACGCTCCTCGGTGGGATTCCGCAGCGTGCAAACTTCTAATTCTCGTGTCGCTATTGATTTGGGTGCCAGACAGGCTCGTGGGGGCGTGGAGTCGACGAATGTGAGGTGGAGGGGAGAGACGAAAGCGCGTTCTTCTTCTTCGGTACAAGCGGCTGAACTTCGGGTCTCTTCGGCTGCCGGCTCAACCCCTCCGAGTCCCTAGGGGGAGCGAGCGAGCACCATTCCTTGGCCGCACTCACTGAGCAACATTCTGACCACTGAACCGGCCGCGTGTATGGAAAGGACTGGTGAGTCTGCCGCTTGGAGCGCCGGAGCGATTGCCATGCGACACATCACTAGTGAGCGCCCAAAGGCTCACAGACCGGCCGCTCAAATTCCGAACCTGCGTCAATGAAGGCAACCAGAGCGTAGCCTTACAAACACGCTCGGAATTCTGAAAGGCTATGGGTCTGGGATCAGGCGTAAGACGATGTTAATACCTGTTTGCCACTGCCTTGCGAATTCCTGGGGACAAAAGAACTCGCTTTCATTTGCCATTCGATTCACCTTCTGAGACAGCTTTCACATGATAAAGCTTGGCATATCCCCCAAGCTTAGCGCAGTCGACCTTTCAACTACCTCGTGATCGCGGAGTGTTGTGCAATCCCAAACCCAACACCGCCACCGACCATGATCGACTGCGTGTTCTGCGGCGAGTACTTCGACCGATCGCAAACAGCGCGGCTAATTTGTGGATGTTGCTACTGCGCCGGATGCCTCGAGGAGAGGTTCGCCAGGACTCTAAGCGGTGCAGAGCGGTTTGAGAGCTTCCAGAACGTACCGCGCTGCTGTACGGGTCCAATCCCATTCGCAGTCGCGCGCCCTCATCTATCTGACAAGCTAGCGAACTCGTACGGCGCTAGGAGAGTTGAGTTGGAGACTAAGGACCGGACCTACTGCCATCAGTGTGCGAAGTTTGTCGCGCCTCACAGCATCCACAACGGTGAAGCCAGCTGCCAGAAGTGTCGCGCGAAGACATGCAGCAAGTGCAAAGAGAAGTGGCATTTCGGTCCCTGCGGTGGCGATGATTTCAGGAGCATCCTAGAGATGGCGAAGAAGAATCTCTGGAAGCAGTGCCCAGAGTGCAGAACCATGGTGGAAAGAGTCGAGGGCTGCGCACACATGTCGTAGGTCTCTCGCGTTCCTTGTAGTGCGGAAGCTTACTGACATGAGCACAGCTGCCTTTGTGGCTGCGACTTCTGCTACCTTTGCGGTCAGGTGCCGCCGTGCGCATGTGCAGAAGACGATGACGGCTTCTACCAAGATGAGCCAGCACCAGCACGCCATCGCCAAGCTGGCCCGGAGCCTCTGTCAATCCAAGAACTTCACACCCAGAATGGTCACTCCGACTATGCGAACATCGGCCGGCTTGGTGGCAACTTCGCGTGCGGTTTGTGCAACAGACACTACCGCGACTGGATCAACCAGTGCCAGGACTGCGCGCTCCACGTGTGCAACCGGTGCAGGAGAGGTGCGAGCTAATTGGCCGCGGCATGACAAGTCCGCTGTTAGCATTTCGTGGAAATGTGCTCATGGTTGGCGACGAGCATGCGATAGATCGGCGAGGGACTGGAGTCATCATATCCCCTGGCGGCGCCCGCTGAGCGACCTGCGGGAGGCTTTCTCAAGGTTCTTGCAGTCTCTCATTGGAATTTCACACGGGTTCATGCTCTTTCACATGGGTACTCTGCATGTTTCGCGTTGCCACTCGGGATCATCTCAACACAAAGTTTTCATGAATAGTATAGAGTAGTCGCTATAGCCTTCGCTGTGAGTGGCAGCATCATAATGCTCATCAATGCCATGGCTCTACCCATTTGAAGCATCCTGCGTAATGATTATTCGTTGTCCAAGAGAACAGTCTTGCAAATTGCAGTACTGAAATGACGGAGATCAAAGTGAAGTCGCCACATATGGCGCTCGCACGGACTTCGGGCCGCCGTTGCCACACCAACACGATCGCGCTCACCACTTTACGCGACCTCGTCTTGCGACCGTCAGCGACATTCGTTATGAGGCGCGTCTGCAAGATTGCAAACACTCACATCTTGCTCCACTTCATCGAGAGATAGGCAATCGGGCGAACTTTGCTTGTCGACTCCGCGGCCATCGCTCTGGATCAGCCTGGAGATATCGCCTACCGATGCAGCACTACACCATCGCATCAACCGCATCCGACGTTCACCTGCCTCCCTGAGGAACCGTGCCATACCTCATGGAAACGCTAGACCCGACGTTGAACGCGCATGAGAAAGGGCCGCTACTGGGTGGCGCAAAACGGTCGAAGTTCGCCGTATTTTGCAGGCAACACAAGCTTGTCCTCATACCCGTCGCCATCATGATCCTCTTACTACCCCTGCTTGGCCTGTTGGCGCTCAGGAACCGCCATGTGCATGCGCTGAACTGGACCAGTCCGGTAGTGTACCCTTCACCGCAAGGTTACGGCGCTGGCAACTGGTCCACCGCCTACCTGAAAGCGCAAGCAATGGTGACGAATATGACCTTCGAGGAAATGAACAACATCACTATGGGCGTAGTAGACGGTAGTACTGGCTGCGTCGGTGTCTCCGGATCCGCTCCACGTCTAGGCTTTCCCGGTTTATGTTTGCACGATGCAGGGAATGGCGTACGCAACACGGATGGGGTCAACGGGTATGCCTCGGGATTGCACATCGGAGCATCGTGGAACACTACGTTGGCGTACGAAAGGGCGCAGTTTATGGGTGCTGAGTTCAAGAGGAAGGGTGTCAACGTAGCTTTGGGTCCAGTTGTAGGGCCCATTGGAAGAATCGCTGAAGGTGGCCGTAACTGGGAAGCATTTGGTGCCGATCCGTACCTTGACGGCATCCTCGGCGCTCAGAGTGTTATTGGTTTGCAGGAGAGCGTCATTGCAAGCGTCAAGCACTTCGTCGGTATGTATTGTCTAGCGCTTGGGGAAGCTGTATAAAGGTTCACTACGCTAACCATCATCATAACGACCAGCATACGAGCAAGAGACAAACAGGAATCCCATCGCCAGCGACGGCAACACCATCCTCAGCTCGAGTGCCAACCTGGATGACCGGACGATGCATGAGCTGTATCTATGGCCGTTCCAAGACCTCGTCTATGCTGGAGCGGGCTGTGTGATGTGCAGTTACAACCGTATCAACGCGACCTACGCCTGTGAGAACAGTAAAACGATCAACGGCTTGCTCAAAGGCGAGCTCAACTTCCAGGGCTTCGTCGTATCGGACTGGGTGGGTCAGCATAGCGGCATCCCGTCAGCTGATGCAGGACTGGACATGGCCATGCCAACGACAACCTACTGGAACGAGCGGCAACTCGAGCAAGCCGTTAACAGTGGTGCTCTAAATAAGACGCGCCTGGTGGATATGGCTACCCGCATTGTTGCTACGTGGTACCAACTCGGTCAGGATGAGTCACTTGCTCTCGGGGCTGGGCTGCCACCCAACTTGCTGCTTCCACACAACTATACTGATGCCAAAGACGCGGCAGCGAAGCCTTCATTGCTCCAGCAAGCAATCGAGGGCCATGTCTTGGTGAAGAACACGAATGGCGCACTCCCATTGAACAAGCCGAAGGTGCTCTCTATCTATGGATATGATGCTGTAGCGCAAACCACATACGTCCCCGATGGGCAGCTTTTCCCGCAGTCGTGGGAAGTGATTGGTCTTGGGCTCGCGCAATTCGACGGCATAGCGAGCAACTCTCCGGTTCCGGATGCGCCAGAGGTACAGAACGGTACGCTTGTTGTAGGTGGTGGCTCCGGCTCCAACACGCCAGCCTATATAAGCTCACCCTACGATGCAATACAAGCCAGAGCGTACGATGACGATACGGCCATATTCTTCGTATGTGCAAAGGGTATACCCCGTCTCTAAGACACAAGCTGACTTATACCCTTCGGTATGCGTAGGACTTTACGTCAACAGACCCGAGTGTGATTGCAAGCTCAGACGCATGCTTGGTGTTTGTGAACGAGTACAGCTCAGAGGTCTGGGATCGTCCTGGCTTGGCGGATCCAGCCAGTGATACGCTTGTCAGCAACGTAGCAAGCACCTGCAACAACACAATCGTCGTCATCCACAACGCTGGGATCCGCTTAGTGGATGCCTGGATCGAGAATCCAAACGTCACGGCCGTACTGTACGCCCACCTGCCGGGCCAGGACGCTGGACGAGCGGTGGCACAGATCCTCTACGGCGACGTGACTCCGTCCGGGCGTCTGCCGTATACCGTGGCCAAGCAAGCATCCGACTATGGCAATCTGCTTGGGCCATGTCTGAACGAGCCGGCCTCGCTTTCTCCGCAATGCGACTTCACTGAAGGCACCAACGTCGACTACAGAAGCTTCTTGGCCAGAAACGTGACGCCACGGTTCGAGTTTGGGTACGGGTTGACGTACAGCACCTTCGAGTACTCCGCTCTTGGCATCACGGTCAACGCTACAGCTACTCCGAACGATACTGTCGTGGCGCCTGTATACGTCAACGGGACGACAAACGAGAACAGCAATAACACGGGAATCGGTGTCGGCGGGCTACAATCGCTCTTCGAAAGCGTAGGCACTGTGCAAGCCAGCATTGCCAACACCGGCGACGTTGCAGCTGCAGAAGTCGCACAGCTGTACCTGCAGATACCGGCAACGTCCTCGAATTCCAGCAATCCCACCACGAGGGTGCTGCGAGGGTTTCAGAAAGTGATGGTGTCGCCCAACGCAACTGCGCAGGTCGACTTCAATTTGAGGATGAAGGATGTCAGCACTTGGGATGTAGTCAGGCAAGCATGGGTGGTGCCAAGCGGCGAGTTCCAGGTGTTTGTTGGCAAGAGCGTACTAGATACTCCGCTGACTGGGAGCTTTACGACATAGATGAACGGGGTGGATGTCATAGCATCGATGGTAACTCAGCACTTTGGCTGGCTGTTTTGAAGCGAGGCGGGCTTGATACAGCCTTCAGGTCCTAGAAGGATTGTGAACATGGGACATCATACGCAGCGATCCAGACGCTTGGAGATAGATCCCTTGAGGATAGAACTACGGAGATATACGCCAATCGTTGCGGTCATTCTGTGCTCATCTGCATTCAGTCATCAGTGTCAGGCTTTCTGCACCACCCCCAGTAACCTTGACCGTGAAAGAAAGCTCTCGAAGCTATAATAGGTGTATCGTTGTACTTTGAAGTCACGCCGGGATCAGCTCACAATTAGCGTCCAGGGTAGCTGAAGCGGCATGCCAAAGTCTCGACTACTCCTTCTCTCCTGTCGCGGTCAGACATTCATATGCTGGCACACTCGACGTCTGCTCAGAAGTCGCTGCTAAGAGTGAGCGAAACCGCATAATCATGATCATGCTGACCAGCTCTGTTCGCTCCTTCCCATTCGACTTCCAACGGAGCCACCGCGGCTATGATGGAGGTCAGCCGCCCAAGTACCAGTGACCTTGTTGGTCATGGGCGCGACGCTCGCGGGAGGCGGCAGCTTCGGTCCGTCTCCGTCTGCAGAACTTAGAGGCCTGAAGGTTGGTGCTCTTAGCCTATGGCGGCGTGGCTGCCCTGCATTGAGACTCAGACTTCAGGACGGCGTGGTGTAGTCGCTTCCCGCCGAAGAGCCTCCGCTTTCATCCACCGACATCATACGGTAGCATGTCGCCTTATGCTTGCGAGACGTAACGTGGATTCGAAGATGACAGCGCACGTGGCTGCTATATAGGCTTGCAGGCCTGCAGGCTTGCAGGACAAAGGGTGTTCGGCGAACCGAGTGTTGTTCGAAGGTAAGGGAACCAAACTTCGTCTCGTGGACGAGACTCCGCCACGCGTGTGATTGGTCTTTATTCCCCCGCAATGGCGTTTATCGTTAGCGTGGGGAAGAATGCGCTAACCGAACAAAGGATGGAGCTGCGTGCTCGTGTCTCAAGAACATCTCGACTTGCCCTGCCGCATCGTCTGCTCTTTCTTCCTTGGACTTGGTGTACGCGTACAACTACTCCTCACAACACTGCTCGTTGACTCAAATGCTCTCCTCGTGTGAAAGTGCCGCTTAGGACCGGGTCAGCCGAACCATCACGCCATTTGTGACGCAAACCAACCGATACGCCAGTCCATTCACCCTCTGGAAACCGCTTACAGAGTTCCAATCGACGTCGTACGCGTCCACAACAGCTCCCGTACGACATTGAGCCCAGTGCTGTAGAACGTTACGCAGCTGTTGTTAGGCATTTGGCCTACTTAGACACAACACAACACCATCTGCACCATACTTTGCTTCCTACGACAGCAACCATGGCCGACGACTCCGCCAACACCACCACCGAGTCGCCCGCTCGCACCCGCAACCGTCGCTCCTCCTTTGCCGGCCAGACGCTTGCTGACTTGTTCGGCACTGGTCGGTCCAACACACAGAGGACATCGACAGACAATGGTGCCAACAGTTCGCCTCCAACCCAGCAGCTTCCTGGCCCCATCTCACAAGCAGCAGCCCAAGCCCAGCGACGGCGGCTCTCCCTGACGACTTTCGGTCCTGGAAGTGCACCTGGCTCCACCTCCCCATACAACTCATACCGTGGCGCCCGGCGGGACAGCATCAGCTCCGCCAACAGCGGCTCCATTGACGAGTCCGCCATCGAAGACGACGTCGGTCCAGCAAACAACAGCACGCCAACTACACCTTTCGCAAGGCGGATGAGCTTCGGCGCGAGAGCATTGATGGACGTGAGGACCTCGTCTGGAGGTAGTAGCGGTGGAGGAGGACCAAACACAGGGCAGAATGGTACTAAATCACCACCTGCTCCCAACACTGCATCTGCCAAAGCACAGAACGGGACGATCTCTTCCCGAGACGGCAAGGGTCGAGGTTTGTCCACGCCTGTGCCCCACCATCCTCGTCACCGCTACACGATGTCACTACCCTTCACACCCTCCTTGCTGACCGGTGCTGCGAGAATAGGCTCGGCAGACTTCTGGAACGAGAACATGCGCACGCGTGCCGAGCGGACATCGATCGGGAGTCACAGTGGTGGCGGCATGCCGGTGCCGGCAGCACATGCGAGGGCGCAGAGTGTGGCGACCATGGAGCAGCCCATCCGCGAGATGCCGGCGGCGCCGAAGCAGGATAGGAAGCCTGACCACTTCCAGGAAAGGATCTTGAAAGGCGACTTCTACATGGACTAGGACAACCGGGACCTCCTATACGACGGAATTGCAAAAGCACGCAGTCTTGAGGAAACGGCCGAAACTGTATACGAATTCTGAGGCAGGCCAGTGGCGTATGCGTGATTAAGTACATGCTTTGGGCAGCACCGATTTGAGACTGGGCTACGATGGAGTTCTGGGCGCTATGACAGGCCCCCAGCGCCTCTGTAGGACAGAGGCATGTGGGGAAGCTCTATGGAGTCGGCGAGGCGCTCACGCTCGCTTTTCTGACGAGAACATGGTGTCGGTGATGAGGTTGCGCCATTCTTACCTAGGGATGAATCTTACAATGTACGAATAGCGGTCAACGCACGATTCATACAAACTGGGCACGCAATGCAAATACCATGTAACAGTGTCAAGCCCGCCTAGTCCTCTCGAACGCAAAGGTAAGAGGTCTCGTCACTTGAATGCCTCATCCAGGCGCCTGATCAACTCCTTGTCTAAACCCGGTGGCGGTGGCTTGTTCTCGTCGGCGTACCACTCCGACAGCTATGTATACGGACTGCTTGTCAGCGCTTGTCATCAGATCACAGTCGAAGCGGAACCAGGCACGCGAGCGCCAAGGACAGAACGGTGCAGAAGGTGTGTTGCGGCATTGGTTTGCAGCGTCAAGCGTGAGGGACCGGACCCTGCACATCAATGCCACGCGTGAGCTCTGCTTCTCGCCGTTTCGGCCGCGGGCGCGTGAAAGCAACACGAGGTACTGAATGCCCGCCACCTGTGCATTCAAGGATCCCCGCAGCAAGGAAATGATGAGACGAGGATGAGGGCAATACACGCACGCAATGGCACGACACTTACCGCGACCCACTCCCCTTTCAACCCCTCCTTCTCTAGCACACCCTCGCTATACTCCTTCCACGCCTCACCCACCGCAGCCATGACTTCCTCACTCACGCCAGTACCAGTGATGACCGCCCGGGGCCGCGGATAGAGTGTATGCAACACGACGCCCAAGTTCTGGGAGGAGAAGTGGTAGGCTGGAGGCGACTCAGTGAGGTCCAAGGCAGCGACGGCGTGGTAGGGTGTCCCAACCACAATGCTGGAGGTGGAGAGCGCGGTGTGGCGCGTGATGCCCACGAGGACTACGGGAATGGGAGGCCGATCTTGGGGCGACGAGGCCATGGTGGGAAGCATGGATTCCTTCGCGGGTGAATTGTGAGTGGGAAGGGTAGAGTGTGGGATTCCGTAGCGGACACGGAAAGGCTTTTAGACATCTTGGAGTTTATAGTCTCTTCCGGCGGTGGTGGGTAGGCGCAACCACTGTCTAGTAGTTCAGCTGAGGAAGCCTTTGACACGAGAAGGGGGCGAATTTCGGCCCCGAAAGGCCTGGCTGCGCGCGAAGACTCTCCTGCCGATATCGGGGTCTCTGTTGTGCCCACTCCTCTGCCAGCGACGACGACTGGTGGAGTCGACCATCGTGTAGCAGCCTGCCTTGCTTGCCTGCCAGAGAGCTCACCGTGCCTGGTACCCAACCAACAGAGTCTCGAAAGTCTCGCACTCCCTTGCAAGAGTGCTCGTCACCTGGTATGACATGACTGCAGTCCTTCATCTCACCTCACCGGGCCCGTACACCCGCCCCAACACTGCCCGTCTCAAACAACTCCACCACGCCACTCCCCACACACTCTGCCAGGATAGCGGCAAACTCCATGCCATAGAACTCCCGCCACTTCTTCGTCTTGCCCGGCAGTACACCGTTCCACTCGCCTCGCGCCCTCTTCAACCTGCTCGCGGCATCGTTCAGCGTGTTGCCCTCCCATTTCTCCCTCAGCAGGTCGCGCGTGGCTTCTTTGTGGCGCGGACTCAGCTGCTTGAGCAGGAAGACGAGATGGAGGCGCGCTTCGGTGAGGAGTTTAAGGTAGGCGCCTGTGCCTGGGAGACTGAATGTCATTTCTGTTTGCGATGAGTGGCTGTAGGAGGGTCGGTTGTCTCTGGTGGCGAGTGCGCTGCCGCCGCCGCCGGACTCGTGGATGGCGCCTCGGCCGCCGATGGCTGCTAGGGTGCCGGTGGCGGCTTTGGTGCCTGCGGTGGAGATGTTGAGGAGGGAGGTGGTACCAGGAGCGGCGAAGAGATTGCCTGGGGCCGATGAGAGGGCGGATGGGGAGGTGAGGTAACCTAGGGTTACGAGCTGGCGGATGTCGTCGCTTGTGAGCGCTGTTGTTGGTGTTGTGGGCGATGTTGGGTGGGTGTTCATGAGTAAGATGTACTTGTCCGCCAGCTCCTCGTCGACGCCACTCTCACCGGAGCGTATATTCGTCTTCCAGTCTTCGACAAGTACCACGCCCTCCCCAACTGCGGCACCTCCCTTGCCTCGGCCAGGTATGGTGAGTTTCCGTACCACGCCTTGAGCGACCAAGCGCGACAGCTCCCGCTCCGTCTGCGTGGTACTCACGCTCAGAGCGTGGAGATGCGCAACACTGACGATACGCGGCAAGCCTTTCCGGAAGCGCAGTACTTCTGATATGCGCTCGCTGCCCATGCCCGCCGCGCGGTCCGGTACATCCTCCCAGGTGGTCTGCTGTATGTGCCTAATCAGGCTCACCACGTCTTGGCGTATGCCTTCTGGTGCCAACGAAGGCGTCAGGCCGGTGTCATCCAGCCGCTCCGAAGCATCCTCCTTCTCCGCCAGGCTGCTCTTGCGCGAGCCGGGCTTCTTGCGCTGGAGGGTGGCGAAGGGCGAGGAGGACTTGCGGCGCAGGAGGGGGTTCGTGGTCTTCGGCATGGCTGCGATTGTATTGGGGGAGACAAGGAGCGTTTACCGTCCTACTTAACCCTGTCCTTTGCGCGTGGTGGCGACTCGTCTGCCGCCTGTGATCGCCTCCCTCCTTCGACTCATGCTTCGCTTTCGCGGCCGGAATGTCCTCGCCGGCCAATGAGCTTGCTCGTCATCAGGAAGGCCTATGTAGTAGCCGTCCAGCGCCCATGCCTGCCTGCAGTGCCTGGGTGAACATTGTCCGCATGACCGCATCGCTGTCGATCCCGAAAGCGGACTAAGCAGCTTCATATCCCACCACGAGACACCCGTCATGTATTTCGGTTAATACACGTCCGAAGCCAAAAGTCGCTTGGTCCCGTCACTTTGGTCATGTACATTAGACGACTTGTCGACATCTACCTATGGTAACGTCTACCTTTTCGATCGACATATATAAACAACAGGCTAGTGGTGCGTCGTTTCTCTTGACACTATGCAGAAAGTACACGATACAAGAGCAGCGGGAGATGACAGCTCGCGCCCCTCTTTATATCTATGAAGTCTACCCAAACCGGACAACGACCGTGCAACTATGCCTTCTTCCCTCCCCTCTTCGCCCTCTCCTTTGCCGCCTTCTCCCGCTTGCTCAACTCCGCCTCCATGCCAATACCGCCGAAGACGAGCCCGACCCCGAGCCACTGCATCCCGCTGAGGCTGTGCCCGAACCACACGACGGAGATGATCATGGTGAGCATTTTGCGCGTGACAGTCACAGTCACCAATAGCAGGCTGCCGAAGGTGGAGAGCGTCATGACTACATCCGGCGTCAGTGAAACTGGTAGGGTGGGGAAGGCAGTTAGGGTACGTACAGATGAACACCTGGCCCATGGCTCCACAAGCGGCGAAACCAAGAATGTCCCATCCGACAGCGGGGTGGCGTTGAATGAATGCCAGTGCGTCTTGGAGTTCGCCAGCGGATTTGGTAAGGTCCATGCCGACGTAACTCCCAACACCAGTCTGCGCGATGTACGGCGATAGGAGCAGGAAGGCGGTCGTAACGATGGTCGACATGACATTCAGCCCGCACATCATCTGCTTTCCGCTATACGGCTGGAACCTCGCATAGATGTCATCCTGCGTGCTGTTCGTCAAGCCGTCGAACAATAGGTTGATACTGAGGAGCAAAAGGCCGTAGAGGGAGTTGCCTTCCGCGCCCTTCTTCTTCTTGGAACCGGACGACTGGTTGTGCAGCGTGAAGATCGCCACACCGGCTGTCACGAGCGCCACGACGGCGTACTTGTAGAAGGGGTAGCGCTTTCCGTACAAGGTGACGTGCAAGAACATCACGGGCAGCAGTTTGCAGGACTTGGCCAGGATGAAAGTGATGTAGTCCACGTGCTGCAAGCTGGCGTATCCAAAGGGGCTGGAGAGGGCGGAGATGACGGCCACGAGGCCCAAAGGCCACATGATCTTGGTTGAGGGGTATATGGGAAGGTCGCCAGAGTGTTTCCTGGTGACCAGGACGTAGATGTAGCCCAGGAGTGCGGCGAAGGCGGATTGGACGGTGTTCATGACGACCGGGTATTTGAAGACTTCCCGCTTGGCCTCGGTGCCGTAGTTGGTTGTTGTTATGCGTTCTTGGAGGACACCCCACGTCAAGCTATGCGTAGTGTCAGCCGCTGTAATGCCTGGTTATGTGGTGGAGGCAGACGGACAAGGAAGCATATATGCCTCCAACACAGATGAGGAGTTTGACGGTGGTGGATGAAGAATTGGCCTCTTCGTTGCTCTTGATCGCTACATCATTCTTGCTGGCAATAGTTGCGCCACTAGTTTCCTTGTGGAGGGTGCCATTGGCAGGTCGGTGGCGAATGTCGCCGTTGCTCGTGGGCATATCGATAATCGTGGGTTGTGGTGAAATCGGGACCCCGGTAGTGACAGAAGAGAGTATCGGGAGGCGCACGACAGATGGATATAACGGGCGACCACGGCGATCAAAAAGGAGCGTGATACTTATCCCTTTTACGAGATATATGCGAGGCGTCTGCCGTCAGACCGTTTGAAAGGTGTTACTTCAGGAGCGCACTCAATTCGGCAAAGCGTCAAACTATAGGGCTGGCCGGACCGTCCCAAGACTTTTGCTTTGTTGATGCAGTGTTTACGCTCCTAGTTCACTAGAAAGATCTCGCTTCCTCAGCACACACCACCTACATCTGCATTCCAGCATTGGCCAATCGCAGCGTCCTTTCCTCAACGACTCTTCATAGCAGCCAGCGGCGCATTCAACCCACTGTACTGCAGACTGAAGGAAGGCCATCACCGACATGGCGCGCCGCTCATCTGCTCGCCTACGCAGCCAGAACTCGTCCACCCCCCAGCGGGTCTCGCTCTCCCACGATGCGCCCATGCGCACACCACGCACCGTGCCTGCTCGAATGGCACCGCTTGCGGAGAACGATGAGATGCCCGGCGCATTCCCACCCGATGCGTCACCGAACGACAGCACACCCACGGCGAAGAGAGCGCGGGGTGCAGCCAATGCCACGCCGAAGACCACTACGCCCATCAAGCCGTCAGACGAGGAGATGCACCCGGACAGGCACCACCAGACTACCGCAAGGGCCATGGACGAGGCGCGCTACCTCGGCTTCTCCAACATGGGCGCGTATACCGAGCCGCCAAAGCAGAAGAGCCGGATCGCCACCCTGCAGGCAACGCCAACCCGCACGCACAATCCCGCCGAAGACGTCAAGTCACCGACGTACCAGTTCACTTTCCACCGCGAGCACTCTTTGGAGCTAAGTCCGGAGGCGAAGCGGCTGATGAACGAGAAGAGGGAGGAGGCGGCGCGCATCCGGGAGCTGATGGTGGCCAGTGGTGATAGTGCGAATGAGGCATTGGAGACTGGTGCCAGGAAGTTGGTGACGCCGAAGGGCAAAAGAGGCCGCTTCAGCGACTTGCACACGCAGCAGTTCCAGAAGATGGACTCCATTGCAGGGCATGCTTCGTCGTTTCGGATGGAGAAGAGCAAGGTGAAGGAGGCTGGCACGCCGCAGCAGCACTCAGGCGGGCAAACGGTGGCAGACGGCGCGAAGCAGTCATTGAAGCGCAGCCCATCGAAAGCACAGCTGGACGACCAGCATCCCACATCTCGCGGTACACTCCACCGCAGCCCGTCTAAGCCAAACTTAGCCCAAGCTGGAAGCGGTCTGCCGCGCGCTGCATCGTCTCACACTCTCACACGCAAGCCAGAGGACGACTCTTCATCTCCAGCCAAGCGCACGAAGCGGAGCGAGGCCGAAGATGTCTCTGCAACCTGCCAACTCTCAAGCGATAACGACAAGCCATTGCCGGCGACACCACAGCAGCAGAAGACGCTGCGCATGCATCCGAGCAACCCGAACCTGGCTGCTCTCACGACGCCTACCCAAGCATCCCTAGCTCGGGCTGTCAGCGTCAAGTCTGCGAAGACGACCATGATCCCCGCCCCACCTCTTGTACGCTCGCCGTCTAAGCACACTCTGTTCGCCAAGGACACGGACAGCGACCGACCGACTACTCCTCTGCTGGCACGCTCGCCGTCTAAGGGTTCCCTGTTCTCGACATATGTCAGCCATGATGCCGAAGAAGCAGACCGCATCACCAGTCCGCTTCTCTCACGTACTCCAGTGAAGGCGTCTCTTACGAAGAAACACCCCCAAGGCTCACAGGACGACCACCCGCAAGCCATCCAAGCACCGTTGCTGTCTCGCTCCCCTCTCAAGATGTCCGTCGCTAAGACCGCGGACTCTGACGATCAAGCGACCGCCAAGGTCTCCGCCATCCCCCTCCTGGCTCGGTCTCCATCCAAGATCGCCATGCCCAGCGGTCAGGCAGACAAGTCGACCACTCAGACTCCTGGAAAGTCTTTCGGCTCAGGCCTGATGGGCCGCTTCAACCTGCTTCGCGCCTCGCCCAAGAAGATGAAGTCCATCCTGCGTTCGCCACAGCGCCTATACTCTGACGACCCATCTAAGGTTGCAGCTGGCACACACCTCGCTACTCCGCCCAAGCTCGCGGCTAACAAAGCACTGCACAGCCGTCCACCACCGACGCCAACACTGGAGAAGGAGAAGCGCGTCGATTTCACCTCATCCACCAAAGATGGCCACGAGGGTGTCCCGCCAGCAACGCGCCCTACGCCATTGCCGATGGATGTCAGCACTGCTGTGCAGGAAGTGTCTCCAGGCGAGCCAATGCAGGTTAAGTACCCATCTCTCTTGCGACCGGAGGCCGTCTCGCCATCCCCACAGAAGCGCCGGCAGACTGTCGCGCCTGGTGACTTCACCTTCCGTGCCGGCGGCCACGAGATCGTGTTCGGCGACTCACCGAATGCACCCACCTCTGCGAGAAAGAGGCCTGCGAGTATCCGCCACATCTCTGCCGACGACGTGAATATCTTCGCAACAGCTGCCCCGCCGCCGACGGCCCAAGGCAGCAAGAAGCGCAAATTCGACTTCGAGAACGAGGCCCCGGTGTTGAATGACGTTCCTGCGGTCGAGGACAAGGAGAATGTCGGCGACACTGTAGTAGATGTCGATGAGCATCGGCCGGCGAAGCGCGCGAAGTCCAATCTGTCTGGGCCATCCCCAATTAAGCCTGCTGCTGCTGCTGGTCCTGCTCAAGCGACTAGATTGCCGACTTTGGGTGTGAAGCCCAAGGGTGTCAAGAGCGGTGGTGGTGGGAAGGAGAAGAGCGGGAGGCCGAGCACGATCAGTCAGGCGAGGTTGAATGCGCTGTCGCAGCCGAAGAGGAGGGGCTGAATCGATCGATACTGACCGACTTGAGTGATTGGGAAGCCGGAGAAGACGCTGGTGTACTGCGGCCGATGGCAGGCTGGTCGTGTAATCATTTGGACTGCCGCGAAGATCTGGGTTGGGCAACGAAGGAGGCGTTGCGCTGGATGTGATACGACATTTGCTTAGCGAGGAGTTGGATGGGACTTCAAAGCATACATTGGCGTGGGTTGTGTAGAGTAGCTTGGGTGTAACGAATAGCATACAATTACGCGACTGTGGTATGAATCTTGAGTTCGCTTGTTCGCCCACAGATGATGATGTTCACACGATGTTGTACCCGGTTTAGAACACGCTCTGAGGGCATGCTTTCAGCCCATGGGAGTGTGGCTTCTTCACGTTGGTGGGACGGAGCGAAGGGGTAGAGACAGAGGGAGGTTGGAGAGATTGATAGTCCGTAATCTGATTGGCATGGACTGGGACTAGGACTGGGACTAGTGATTCAAACCATGTCCAGACGACGACCAGAGACGATGGGGCTTGAAGCGTGGTAGCGAAGGTGGTGATGTAGAAATGGCAAGTACAATCGTGGTATCGTTGAGCTCGTGCGGCTGTTTCACCGTCTAATAGACCATGTGTTTGACACGGTATCGTGTAGCCATCCTTGGATAACAGGTTCCATAGCTCAGCTCAGCCCGTATCCAAGCTGGCCAGCAGGGCCGAAGTCGCTCGGCCCATTCATCGTGAACAGCAAGCACTACTTCTTGCCGCCGCTCGGCGTGTAAGTGCTCGAGCCGTTGCCATCGTTGTAGTAGGTCGAGCCGTTCGGGTTGCTGTAGTAGTAGCTGCCGTCGGTGTTGGAGTAGTGGTACGAGTTGTCGTTGCTCGCGGAGGAGCCGTAGTCGCGGGAGCAGTAGTGGTTGCCCTGCCGAGCACGTTAGAGAGGACTGAAGGCATGTTTAGAAGAACGAGTTTGCTTACTTGATCGTTGGTACCGCTTGAGGTAGTCTCGTAGGACCCGCTGCCGGAGTTGCCGGACGAGCCGGAGCCAGAGCCGGAGCCAGAGCTGGAGCTGGTCGTGTTGGAGGTTTGGGACGGCATGATGATCGTATTGATCGGGGTGATGGTACGGTCTTGAGGAGTGGTCTGGTTGCGGTCTTCTTATGAGTCTGAAGGATCTCTCTGACAAAGTCTGTTTGGTGGAAGTAGAAAGGAAGCGGTGGAACCGACGAGATAAATAAACAGATCGACAGGAACAAGTGCGGGGTGGATGTGGGGTGTCCAAGCTCCTTCTGGCCATTCACGTTCTTGTTCTAGAAATCTACATTCACTTACCATTTCTGTCCGCCTCCAAGTCTACTCTTGCCGAGCCTGGCTGACACCAGTCGAAAATGACCAAAGGAACAGTGGATGAGGCTTCTCTTCACGCACCAGGTTCCGCCCCACGTCGACCTGACCCGCCACATCTCCAATGGGTCCTGAGCCAGATTCCGCCCAGTACTGGGAATGTTGTAGCAGATCATGCAGCTCTGAGGGCGCTTTGTCCTCTCATAGATACTGAACAATGGGACAGGTGCCGGTCGGGAAGCTGCGTGCATCATTCGCCTTTGGCTTTGGCATGGGGCCATCTCATGAAGCAGCCGCCTCAAGCAACAGGTGCAGGTTTGCCTTCAGCCACTGAAAACGCAAGGCTGGCCCGTGAAATGCAGGCATTGCAGGAGGAAGTTGAGAGGTTGCGGGCCGAGGTGGCGAGTATGCATGCCGCTGCTCTCCCGCGCCATCAGGACCGCAAAACTGTCAGTGAAGATAGCGCCAGTGATGAAGTCGAGACGACTGAGGATGAAACCTCACCAGATGAGGGTGAACCCGAATGCATAGAGAGTGCACACCTGGAGAGCCATGTCGGCGTTGGCAGGCGGGACAGTTCACACCTCGATTCAGCCGTGAATATTGCCACTCGAGTTGAAAAGAAACTGCCAGTACCTACGACAGAAGCAAGCAGTGGCCTTTTGGATGCGAACGACTTGTGGGTGGTGATCTCTCGCTACGACAGTTCGGAGGGCGGTGGCAAGTGCGAAATAAAAGGCGTGTTCGATACCTTGGAGAAAGCAAACAAAATTGCCACAGCCGTGGTCAAGGAAGAATTTCCGGACTGCGAGGAAGCCGGCATCAGCAATCGAGGTGTATCGGACGATCCGTGGGCAATGAGCCAAGACTACAGTGGCGATGACATTGGAGTAGCGCAGATGCGGCATGCCAAGAACGGAGAGGTGAGGTATGCCGTCGATGAGGAGAACGACGGAAACGGGTATAGGATCTTGCCTCGTGCGGACCACACGACATTGTAATTTTTGCGGACGAGAATCTCAAGAAATTCGGCGTCCTCCCCTGCACCTTGCAGTCGCAGTATGTATACTGCTCGCATCAGGTCGACCGCCATCTTGTTGGCGGCTACCCTCCGTGCCGATAAGAGCAGAAGACGATCACGATCGTGTCCCGACGTTTTGATTAGCCGCGCCCTTTCCACAGGCAGCCGGTCTTCGCTCTCGGAACGTGCAAGACGTTGTATGAAGTACTCGAACAGCTTCTCGTCGCATGCGGGAGATTGGGTGTGCGCCAGTGCTCTTGGAATTGCGGTGCCAATGCCAACAAAGTGTACGCTCTCTACCAAGGAGCCTCGATCGGAGAATGTCTCGATTGCTCTTTTGAAACATCTCAGAGCGTTGTCGGGCATGTTGCCTGGTGCCCAGTCGAGGTGGGCGCTCGCAAGTCCTCCGAGTATCTGATTTGTCCATTGGAGGTTCTTGCTCGCCCCTGGGGCTTCCGTCCCAGGAATGGCATTGGCTGCTGCCGCCTCGGCTTTGAGCCAGTCCCACACATACTCCTCAAGACCTTCGGGCAACAGGAACCAGCAAAGGTTGTCTGCAAATATAGGGCCTCTGTAGATGCTGTCATTACCAGCAGGGTGATTGCTCCATAACCAGTGCAGTATTCGGCCGCCAGTGCCAAGCTCTGCGCACCTACGCTTCCTTTCAGGCGACGGCAGGTTTTGCAGAGACGCGCGAGTCTGCTCGATACATGTTCGTGCATCTTCTGGGGTGGCGGTGTCACAGCTCGTGAGTCTTTCGAAGTCCACGATCGTACTGCACAAGGGGCGAGCTGATTTGGCAACATCGTCGGCAGCCGTGTCTTGTAACACAGAGCTAAAATGCAAGAGACGCGTAGAGCTGAGGCACTGGTGCTGCGCTACACGTACACTGGCCTCGACGATGGCGACGTGGTATCCATTGCACGCTCTCGCTCTGGCACATCAGAGACCAAGTCCGTGTCTAGCGGCGCGCGCCAGCATGGTAGTGAAAGGCGCATTAGCTGTCTTTTAAAGGGCCGTCATTGCTATTGCCGCTCGCCGGTCCTGGATGATCTTGTTGGTATCTGATCTGTGTCATCTGAGACATGGTGCGGTGGTTGTCAGGTGCGTTGTGTACATCCCATCGGGTAACTCAGGTACTGATGGCCACGTGACGGCTATCTTCCGGCAATTTCCGCCCTCCTGCAAAGGGTATGGGCTTTGCGCAACTTCTCTTCAGAGACTCCATCACACAACACTCTCGGATATACAACAGTTCCCGGCTGTAAGCGACTCCACATTGATGAGAGCGTCAGCGCTGATGCTATGGGTCTTCCACGCATGCTACCTTACCGAATTGGTTAGCAACATGAGCGTGCGAGCTCCGCGATGATCGATGCAGCCTTCCGGCCTTTGTTGGGATCGTATCTCGAGACACGTGTAACATAAGCCTGGGCCATGCGGATGTCGTCGATACGGACGTGCATACTGGCGACATTGACCTGTATCCTGCCTGCTCCTGGTAGTTGATTGCCGCCACAGCCAGTCCTGCTACAGTAAAAGGTAGGGAGCTCATGCTGCAAAGCGAACACTGCCACCCGTATGACCGAAGCCATTCCATGAACGTACAACGGGAGCAGACCACCTGATTCCAGAGTTGCTAATAAGCCACTGCGACTGCACTGGGACTCCGCTTGGACTATGTCGTCTTGATTAACCGCAAGCAGGCGTTGCAGACCCATAAGCACTCGTGACTTCGCAAGACTGTTGTTCGTGAGCTGATATATCGCCTCAAAGTTCGCAAGCTGCCTGCATATAAGTGCGTTGACTAAGAGACCGCCTTATTTGGGTTTCTGGGTGGATACCAGGTCGAGTGAATGTCACGTTTCGGACGCAGTGATTGAAGGTGCGAACGCAGACTGTCGGAAGATCCAATGAACAGCATACTCCAACCCATGGACTACAGCAGACAAGTCAGTCGGTACTCAGCAGTGACCATTGGCCATCAATAGCTCGCAACTGGGGCCAACTTGAACTTGCCACTTTGGACATATCCTTGGTCTGACAATCCCTTCAAGTCGCACCACATTTGTTGCATCCGTTTCCTCGATCCTGAGCACAGAGACGCATCACCTGGAAGAACACTGTTATTTTACCACTGCTAAATGGCCTTTCCCGGGAGTCCGCATCGGATTTGTAGCTATGCAGCACACGGCTGTCAGGCATCAGCGAGATACCCGGCCAAGGCTATGCAAGCAAAATCATATCTACGCCGTCTGCTCGTGCCGTAGTGCAGCCTCTAAGCCCTGCCGGCTCTACATCTCTCCCGAACATCAACGAGCACCCAAAGGTCGATGCTTAGCCTCTACGAAATCTTTACTACCTATAAGGATAACCGCGCCTGTTGGCTGATGGTGGGTGAGTCAATGAGAGCTCTGGCCGCGAAACTCAGCCAGCGGCAGTGTCGCCATGACCTCCACATGCTTGGCAAGGCCGCTCAGCACAGCTGCAATCAAGGCCGCTCTTTGCCGGACTGCTGGTGCCAGAACAACACTTTCATCATGTTCCAGGAACCCAAGCTACTACATGCAATGCCTTAGGCACTCCTGAGAGACAGGCGGGGCCAGATGTTGTTACTGAGTTCATTCGGCGGAAGCGTCTGCATGATAATACCTTGCATGTGTTTGCGAACACCAGAGAGTCTTAGTAGCCGATAAGAAAAGCCGTCGTGTCAGCACATGAGAGACATCTGTACTAAGCCTCACATGCCACCGCTCACTTCCAGTCTTCTGACGTCGACTAGTCCGAAATTATCCAGAGGCTCCAGCCAACTCCGAACTCGTTGATGCCTTGCACAATCCACCTGTCTCCGCGTCATTCTCAGTACAACTTACCATGGCACCAACCAAACCAAGCATACTGAACGCCCTGCGCAAGCAGTCAGCAGCCCACAACCGATCAATGACAGTGCGTCGTCTCCGCAGACCCGACATTGTCACCTGGTTCTTGTTTTATTGCTGATACGTGACAGGCAGCTTCGGCGGGCTCGGCCTTCAGCACCCTCAGCAAAAGCAACGAAGCGTGCAAATACGGCTTCAAGCGCACCTACGACGACCTTGACGGTAACGAGCAGGAAGTCCTCACTGAGCTCGCCCGCAAGAGGGTGAAGAAGGCGGCAGTGAGCAGACACCCGGCAGATTTAGGGATGCATACTGATAAGCCAACAGCCAAAGAAGATCAGCAAGCCGAAGAAAGTCATCCCACCAAAGCCCGTCATCGAAGTATGGCGCCCAGCAGGCGGCGAGAAGCCTACCAAGCGGCGCAAAGCAGAGAAGCTCACCGACACGCTCGGGCTTGCAAGGCTGTCAACCTGGCGGGTGGAGGCTTTCCAGGAGGCGGTGGAGAAGCTTATCGACCAGCACGGGTTTGCCTTCGAAGAGATCACGACGACGGAGGTTGTGCATGGTGGCGAGAGCGTCACGGACGTTTGCGTGAAGTTCAGAAGCGAGCTGGTGGCGGAGGTGGTCAAGGAGTTGATCGATGGTCAGATGGTTGAGGGGCGGAAGCTGCAGGTCAAGTTTGCGTGAGGTGCATCAGGATAGAAGGTGGTCTGGACGTGCGGAAGGCGTCTCAGGGCTGGGCAGTAGGATCGGAGGCAGTAGGTGATGGGTTTTGGCACTGAGTGAGCTGCCGAGGTGGAGTTGGCTTACGAGAAGCTGATCTAACCAATCAGATGCCGGTACCATGGCCTGCTCAGCTCTTAGACTCGTTATCTACCGCGAGCACGAGTGCAGCCTCTTGCGGCTGAGCATCAAGCTTATCCATGTCATCCTTCCCAAGCTCGAAGCCAAACACATCCGCGTTCTGCGCAATTCTACCCGGGTTGTCGCTCTTCGGCAGAGGTGACCAGCCCTTCTGTATGCAGTACCGAATCAAGACCTGAGCTGTCGTCTTACTATGCTTCTTTGCAACCTCGTTCAATGTCGGGTCGTCGGCTTTTTGGTTTCGCACAAGCGGGCAGTATGCCTCGACCACGATGCCGTTCTTCTGGCAGTACTCGACGACCTCCCGTTGCTGCAGCCAAGGATGCAATTCCAGCTGGTTGACCGCAGGCGGCCATAACTTGGCATAGCTCTTCAGGTTCTCGAGATGTCCAATTCCGTGATTTGACACGCCAATGCTCTTGAACTTGCCCTCCCCGTGCACCTTCTCCATGGCCTGCCACATCGTCTTGCAGCTCTCCGCCCCAACAGTGGCATTGTGGATGAGGAAGAGGTCGATGTAGCCATTGTCCCCGTCGATCTTCTTCACGCTGTCCAGGCACTTCTGGTACGTCGCCTGCACGTCCGACTCGGGGGAGTAAATCTTGCTGGTGATGAAGAGCTTTTCGCGCGGCAAGTCTGACTGCTTTACTGCCTCGCCGACCTCGGATTCGTTGCCATAGAGTTGTGCGGTGTCAATGTGTCTGTAGCCGACCTTGAGCGCTTCGAGGCAGGACTTGGTGGTGATGTCGCTGGGGCTGTCCCAGACGCCGAAACCGAGGATTGGCAGCTTGTTGCCGCTGGGGAGCTCGAGAGCGGACTCGATGGTGAGGGAAGGCGCCATAGTGAGAGTTGAGCGAGTGAGACTATGTCGTGAGGATGCGCAGTCAAGCACTTACTGTGAAATGGCCGTGGGGTGACTTCTCTCCATGTGTCCGAATTCGGCAATATGACGACATGACTGGCAGATAGCTCTCACCGCCCAGCCTCTCCAGTCTCCGGAGTGCAGTACGTACCCTGAACGGAAACATTTTCACTAGCTCCGAGAGGCAGCAGCTGTTCGCAAACATGGTCCTCGAAGCGATCAGGTACTCGCCCGGCAGCTTGGAGATACTCAATCAGCTCAAACTGCCTCACCAAGAGGAGTATGACCAGGTTCACAGCTCTACAGATGGCTGGCATGCGATCAAAGACATGCGCACCCGTGGCGCTCCGGCCATCGCCATAGTTGCCGCCCTGTCGCTTGCCGTGGAGCTGCAGAACAGCAAGGTTTCGGACAAGGCGGACGAAGTTGCTGCGTTCATTCTCGAGAAGCTGAACTATCTCGTCACTAGCCGGCCGACAGCGGTGAATCTCGCCGATGCTGCGAGGAAGCTGAAGAAGGTTGTAGAGTCTGCCGCGAAGGCGAAAGACAGCGATGGCGCTGCAGTGTCGCAAGCGTACTGCGACGCAGCAGCGCAAATGATGATAAGCGATGTCTCCGACAACCAAGGCATTGGCAAGTACGGGGCCGAGTGGATCTCGAAGCAAGCCGGCGGCGGCCAAGTGAGCGTGCTGACGCATTGCAATACTGGGTGAGTAGAATGCAGAGCCCTTGCCTACTTTTGGGCCATGGCTGATGGCAGTAGCTCCCTGGCAACAGCAGGCTATGGCACCGCACTTGGCGTAATCCGCTCACTGCACGCCAATGGCTCGCTGAAGCGCGCCTTCTGCACCGAGACTAGGCCATACAACCAAGGCTCCAGACTAACAGCCTTCGAGCTCGTCCACGACAAGATCCCAGCGACCCTCATCACGGACTCCATGGCGTCGGCGTTGCTGCGGCTGAAAGGTCCATCCGAGCGCATCGCCGCCATCGTCGTCGGCGCGGACCGCGTGGCGGCGAATGGCGATACCGCAAACAAGATCGGCACCTACCAGCTCGCCATCACAGCCAAGCATCACGGTGTCAAGTTCCTAGTAGCCGCTCCACGCACGACCATTGACCTGCAGACCCTCTCCGGTGCTGACATCACCATCGAGGAGCGGCCAGGGCAGGAAATGACCTTCATCAAAGGCCCAAGGTTCGACGGAGTAGATCTTGATCTGAGCCAGACGGAGACCGTGAGCATCGCGGCGAAAGGCATTGATGTGTGGAATCCGGCGTTTGACGTGACGCCGGCTGAGCTGATCGATGGCATCATCACCGAGATAGGCGTGGTGGAGAAGGGGGAGGATGGCAAGTTCGATCTGACGATTGCGATGGAGGCGCATCATGAGGGTATCAAGCCGAGCACTATCGGTGGCCTGTAGACCGTTCATAGCAAATGTCCGCTTGTCGTGCTTCATTAGAACGGTCCACCACTCTCGTGTATGTTCAGCTTGGGAATGTACAACCCCTGAGCACCTCAAACACCGTGCATGATATTACTTGTTCCTCGTTCCGTTGTCCAGCACGAAAAGCTGGCAGACGTGGCGCCTCACGCGCGGAAGGGATACGAGGTCAATCTCCTTCCAACCCTGCGCGACGCTGTCTTTATGTTGATTGATTGAGATATGCAAAAGCGCGAGCAGTTGCGTCGCCCGCACGTTCGCAACTTCGAACCTATGGCATAACCACAAGGAAAGATCCTGCAAAACAACAGAAATCAAGCGCCCTATCAGCGAGCATCCCAAATAACTTCACCCTCGTAGAGGAATCCGTTTGACCTGTGACAGACCGAAGTTTGTATGCATGGCTTGTACACAGCCAAGTGGTAATTGTGACAGTGCAAATTGCGAGATTGGTTATATAGCTGAATGCGTGTAGTTGATGTGATGCCGGGAAGACGGTGTCGGCCATTTGAAGGCCTTGATACCGACTGCGAAGGGCGGGCGAGCTGGCATTGAACCAATACTTAGTGATCCTGAGCCATGAGGTGCAAGCCCATTTTGAACTTTGCAACAGAGTAACCTGTCCTACCATCGCGAACAGTACGTGCGTGACGTCACAAAGGGCTCAGAATTTCGTAATCGAGCGTCGGTCGGCCAGCATACACATCGCGGCATCGCACAAGGAAGCTGGGTTCGGTGAAGCGTCTTTCCTTGAATAATGAGCACGTTGTTGTCATTGTTTTTATCATGGCTTGCTCGACCGCACACACGGGCTGTAGGGGCCTGGCCATGGACGTCCAGCTTTTTCGAACGCGCGACCTTGGTCGAAAAGTGCGAAAGACAACGTGGCAAAAGTCTTCGCCACGAGCGCGCTCCCACACTCCTCCCATGACCATGGCTTCGGGGATCGCACCCAAGACGAGGACGCCACCATTTGCCAAAAGCTTTGCCAAAAGCTTTGCCAACAGCTTTGCTGCGGGCGTCCTCCCTGACCGCATAACCACAGCTTGGGGCTCGCATCCAGGACGCTGCCACTACCATCCGCCAAAAGCTTTGCCAAAGGCTTTGCGGCACCGACTCCTTTCCCCAGTAGGACCTGACCGCAGCAAAAAGACCGTACTTTGAGACCGGTGTCCCGTTTCCAGAAGATAACTCGCCACAAATCCTCCCAACCGACTACGCCTCGTGCTGTGCCAATGGCATACCGCAATGGGCTGTGTTGGAGAGGAACGGGTTGGTTTTCTTACACTCTCGCTGTTGGAACCACGGAGGAGAGATACCCGAACCGCTACAAGTCATGACTGCTAGGGTAATGCGTGGACTTATGGACACAAGGTCAGCCACTTTTGTCCGCCCGAGTCTTACTTGTTGACCAACGCAATTCGTTTAATTGATAAAGCCTTGATTGTGCTGCCAAGTTTGAGCCGGAGGGGAGCGCTGGCTCTCGGACCTGAAGCGGGGGTGCGCCGCGGATGTCTGGCACGCCACATTGGCTTTCGCTCGGCGGGCGTACAGTGCTAGGCAGCTTCGTCGTACCACTGAGGCCAGGTTTCGAGTTGCTTGCTATTCGTGCAGGACGAGCGCAAGGGGCCTTCTAAGAGCTTTGCCCGTTCCTAGTGATTGTGCTCGTCGCTCGTCGCCCACGTGCAGTCGTTCTGGGCAGGTAGCTACCATTTCGTGTGGCGAAGAGGTCGGATAACATGACGCACAGGCGAGAGCTCTGAAAGTGACCAGCCTGCTACTTTCCATCTGGTTCGGCTCCAGATATCCGTCCAGCGCCCGAGTCCCCCGAGCTCGCCCTTTGTGCCTGCAGTCTCTCTGCTTCTTGCTGATCCTTATCTGCCTGTGCCAACAGCGCCTCAATCTTCGCCTCCATGCTGTTCAGTTGAGCCTCGAGTGCGGCTGCAGTCTGCTCGCCCCGGGCTAATTCTTGGAAGGCCTGCGATCTCAGAGTCAGAAGTGCATTGCATCTGCGCATGCACGAAACATACCTTGGCCAGGTCACCTTCCTCCGCACCACCTGCTGAGGCCGCGGGTCTTTCTGAAGACATTTGGTAAGGAATCGCGTTGATGCACTAGGTCTGCTGAAGTTGAAGCATAGACGCGTGCTTTAGTGAAGTGAACTTCCCATGTGCGGCTTGTCGGCCCGGAACGGGTCGCGGGGACAAACACCGCCGGCGCAGACGAGGTGGAGTTCATTGCACCATTGATGATGCGACGACTGGTTGATAAGCAACATACACGACCTCGCGTGAGAGGGAGCTTAAGTAGAACCAATATTGCCTGTACTTGTAGATTGAACTGGTCACACACAGCGGATCCGACGCCACTGCAAGACTGCGTGTATCATCCACGATGGAGCCCTCAGGAGCAGCATCGCCGCCAGACAGGGCTATCGCGGCAGCTGCTTCGCTGCAGAAAGTCTACCGAAAGAGACGCGGTCACAGCAAGAAGACACACGTTCGAACACCGCTGCCATCGAGCGCCCGACTTGCCGCTTCACTGAGCGAGACTCCATACGACCTCTGCGAGTACTCCGAGCAAGCCGAGTCAAAGCGTGGCACCGTCCTCTACCTGGCATATGGGTCCAACCTATGTAATGAGACGTTCAGAGGCAAACGCGGCATCAGACCGTTGTCTCAGGTCAACGTGCAGGTCCCGTCGTTGCGGTTGACGTTCGATCTCCCTGGTATACCCTACGTTGAGCCTTGCTTCGCCAACAGCGGCGCTCGGGATCCAAACGATGATCCTCCAAGGCAAGATGTGGCACGACAGATCAATAACGAGAAGACCCCATTGCTAGGAGATGGAGCGTGCAATAAGGAAGGCTATCGCAAAGACCAATGGCACAAAGGCCTGATAGGAGTGGTATACGAGGTCACAGCCCAAGACTACGCCCACATCATTGCAACAGAAGGCGGCGGCTCTGCATACCACGATATCTTGGTCGATTGCCATCCTTTCGTCTCCTCCGATCCTGGCGTGCCAGTACCCCAGAACCCAACGTTACCAGCGTTCAAAGCACACACCCTCTTCGCACCCGCTGCGCCCGCAGGCGAAGACCCACCAAAGGATGGAGGCCGCTTCCAGCGACCGGACGTCAGCTATGCGCAAGCGTCAGCGCGATACCTCAAGCTCATCACGGACGGTGCCGCTGAGCTCGACCTGCCGTACGAGTACCAAGACTACCTACATGCCATGCGACCTTACACCGTCACCACGAACAAGCAGCGGATAGGGCAGTTCGTATTCGTCGCCATCTGGATGCCAGTCATCGCCTTCATCTTCTTGATGGGCGGCATGTTCCAAGACGACCAGGGTCGCCACCCACGGTGGATGCGGGAGTTCTCTGGCGCTGTGTTCAAGGCGGTGTGGGCGAGCTACGATAGCTACTTCAAGCCTATGTTTGGTGACGGCGAGAGGTCGATTACGGATGGTGGCGATGATGTGGGTGATGAGGAAGCTGCGCGGAATGCTGGGAAGCGGATGCGCCGGAGCTTGGGCTCAAGTCCGTATGATGTTGACCTGGAGAAGGCAGCGACTTGAGAGGCATTCACTGTAGACCTTGCTTCAGCTTCTGCGTAGATTGGTACCGGGAACTTCTCGTCTCCAACTCACTTCGTCAATGCGGCGCAGGCCTGACGTCAAACCCTTACGCCAAGCTCGGACAGGCCCAACGTTGCGGGAAGACCGTCAGTCGTGGTACCGGCTCTTAGTGATATGCCAAGCTTGCAGTCACTCACGATCGACGCGAAAGATATCGAGGCGAATGACGCCTGTCTGGACGTTTTAGGGCCGCTGCATTTAATGAGGTTACACGAGATCCCGGACCTCTGGAAACTCTGGGGTCTACGCGGGTTCTATTTTCGCATTCAACCTGTAGCCAGGAGATTTTCGTAAGGCTGTCGCAACACCGGGAAGACTTGCAGGCTCGGAACGTGAAGTCGTTGCAAGCTTTCAGTAGATCCTGCGTCACTTAGCCAATGACAACTGTTGCTGCCGCTGTCGGTGGGCGCACGAAGGCTCTAGCGATCCTGTATCAGAGCTCGGCGGTTGCTATTAGCAGGGTAAGACTGTCGAAGGCGCGCAGACGAGGACATTCCGCACCCTGTAGGTGAGTTCTATAATCCGATGATGGCACGCGGCGTTGACGTGATGAAATGGGCGGCTGAGGCGGCGTTGGAGGCGTTGAAGGCGAAGAAGGCATAAGAGTGGTGAACGCGAAAGAGGCAAATGAGTTGTTGAAGGCTCGGGCATCGAAGTGAGCATTAGGAGCAGGTCTTCGAGGACGCGTCTACGGGACCCGTAAGCCAACATCAGTAATCAGTTTGGAGGCGAGTCCAACGATTGAGCGCCCGGTGAAGGCCGACGGTGTTTTGCAAAGTCATCCGTACTGGACGCCGAAGTACAAAGATCACTGGTATGTGAATGGTAACATTCACCTTTCGCTTGCACGTGAATTTCGCCGCTTGTGTCATGTTGGGAATGGAATGACTTCATCGCTCCAGCAAACATAAAACGACACTTTCAACGCTCCGCTCTTCCACAAAACCCTTCGGCAAGCATCTAACAAGAAGCCGCCATCCAACATCCGATCTACCATCACCGCAGTATCAACTTTTCGCCACTGACATCCTTTGGCCGCCGATCATGGCGATGTCGCTAGACAAACGCGATATCGAGATACTGAACTCTTTGCGCGAAGCCGACATACCGCGCAAGATACGGTGTTCATCATGCAGCGGACTCGCCGTCAATCCCGCAAAGCTGCTATGTTGCGATGAGATCTTATGCGGCGCCTGCCAGGCCACCGCCTCGGACAAGTGCTTAACGTGCGGGATTCTGCTCCTTAGCTCAGGCGGCTTCACGCCGAACAAGTCCTTGCGCACCACTGCCAAGGCTTTCCTCCGCACTCAACGTGCGAAGCGGAATTTGCACGACGCCCACAGGCGCAACGTCGGCGGTGGCATTGCACGGGGAGGTGCCGAGGGGAGCAGCCTCTCCAAGAACAGCACCACGGTGAGCAGCGCGCCGAGGAACGATGTGCTTGTGGAGGTCAACGTTCCGCCGAACGGCAACATCTCCAACAGCAACGTCAAGGACTCTCTCCCAGAGCTAAACTTCAGAGGGCTGAGCATCGATGAGGGCAATACCCAGCAAGCCAACAAGAAGCTTGAGACCGTCTCTAGCAGCGTGCCGATGATCGGTATGCTCGTGGAGGTCAACGTCCCGCCGAGCGGCAACATCTCCGAGAGCAACGTCAAAGACTCTCTCCCAGAGCTCAACTTCGGAGGGCTGAGCATCCACGAGGGCAAAATCCAGCAAGCCAGCAAGAAGCCCGAGACCGTCTCTCCACACGCTACCGCCGAACGTAGTGACAAGCTAAGGACGCCTTTGAGGACGTGTCGTTTGCTGTGCCTTCCGGGCGAGCTTCAGGACATCATGTTCGATTTCGCGTACCCAGCGGAGGCGGGCGTCAAGTACGTTGACCGCAAGCAGTGGGAGACGTCGGAACGAAACAAGAGGAGAGCAGACCCCGCCGCCTACACTCCGCGAGACTTCCCTGCGGTGACAGTAGAACGATTCTTGGCATGCAAGGCGTTCTTTGTTGCTGCCAGTCGCGCCTGGGTCCGCAATCAGGCCTTCAATGCGCAGCACTCACAAGCGTTCTCCAATATCTCGTGGGGCCGTGTTCCAGGCATTGTTGGTGCTTTTGTGGTGACGCTCGAGGCCAGGCTTGTGATGAGCGTTCACAACGATCTTCATCAATGCGAGAGTGTGAGAGATCTCCAGCTGGAGGTTCCAGTAGACGCTTTCGAAGTGCTTGAACCTAAGTTTGCATGGGTGGAAGAGCTTGACGAGGATGACTTGGATAGGGTCCTGAGCTCTACTACGCTATCGCAACTTCGCGGACTTCGCACACTCAAGCTGACACCTGGATATTGCTCATGGGCGGACACGGAGAACAAGGTCAAGATGTGGGACGCAAACGTACACAGGCTCGAGGACTGTGCCAGACGCAGTGCGATGAAAGCAAGGGTATCGAGCCGGCCTCTTGGCGTTGATCGGGTTCTATACATCGGCTCGAAGGTACGCTTCGTTACTCCGCCGACTGAGCCCACACAATCACAGCCACGGACTTCTGCATCACTCGACCCAAGCTCGATATCAACCGGCAAGCCGCTTGACCTGCAGGAACAAAACTCCGTGTCGGCAACGCATCTTAGTCTGCAGATCAATCTGCAGGTGCAAAGACTTCTTGATGCCCACCAACTCCAAATTCTCGAAACGAGGAACAAGATTCTCACTGCAGACGGAATGCAAGTATGGATACGTCGGCAGGTGGCTCCCGTGCTCGTTCACGTTCCCGTTAGCGGTCTCAGCGTGGAACCGCTGAGCTACAAGCAAAAGTGGTACGGCAGCGCAGTACACACACTGACGATGAAATACCGCGCAACAGAGTCCGCCCGGATGTTGCACCTTCAGCTTCAGCAAGTTCTGGCCAAGGGACAGAACGCCGCACCCGCTATGATGCATCAGCTTGATATGGCAATGCTTACGATACGAAAGGCCAACGAGGCATGGAACAGTATGATACAAGGTAACGAGCGGATGGGCCGAATGAACGGGCAGGCACTGCAGACCCTGCAAGAAGGGCGGAAGGCGCCGCCACCGCGTCCAGAATCCAACGACCAAGCCTCCACCGTCTCGAGAAGACTTGACGAGCTCTCTCGCATCAACGAAGCAGAAGTGATGAAATGGTTCGCTCGTAAGATGGCCCTGCAGAAGGGTGCTGCCCTTACGGTACAGGCGGGTGCAGTACAGATGACGGACAGCCACGTTCTCACCCCGGCCATACCCGACAGTGGAGTGTCGAAGGCAGTGGAAGTTCAAGAGCCTGCTGCAGACCGTGGAGCAGTCGGCAAGCCAGAGGACCGTGCTTTGTTCGGGAGTACAGGAGCTCGGGTGATACCAGAGAGGCTTGGGACGCTGAAAGCCGCGGTGACGGACAAGGGAAAGAAGCGGTATGAGCCTGTTCGGAATGGTGGGAGCAACAAGAGAGTCAAGCTGAACCGCGACTAGAGGTTACATTCAGGGGCAGCCCGAGTGGCAATGACTGCAGACGGTATATGGCTGTGCTTTTGCGCCAACAAGCCGCGAAGTGCAGTGGCGTTGGAGAGGAGTCGCTGCTAAGATGCGTTTTCTGATCAGATTGCTACGTGTAAGAGAAGTAGGACCACCGAATACCACATTTCGCAATGTGCTGTTTGACCGCGCTGTTGCCACTCTTACCCCATCAGGCAGTCATAGTGCATTTAGCTTTCTGCGAACCAATAGTTCGAAGATGACTCCGCTGCCACCCAGGTCACCACATTTCCGATGCGCACACCTATCTGTGACATATATTGCTGCTTGGCCCAGTCCTCCAGTATTTTTCTTCGATACTTTTCGCGTCACCGTCCTCTTTCCTGGAGAATCGTGGTGAAGAACAGCCTGACTTCCACAGCGACTGCATCAGCACCGACCGCCGAATATCTCGGCACCGCACTACAACTCTGCTTGGTACTTTCTACTCCGAACATGTGTTACGCACTGAGCCTTGATCCGGCCTCAGACGCTGACCTCGTCGGGCCCATGCAAAGGAGGGCCTCTCACGCTGCACATGATGCCGCACCGAAGAGTCCGGCTCAGCAGCCGGGTTCCCTGAGCCTCTTCAGCTTGCCTCAGGAGATCTTGGACATCATCTTCGACTATGCGTACCCAGAAGTACCTGGCGCAGTTTACATAAACCGGTCTTCCTGGCGTTATGGAGAGCAAACCCGCCAACGGAAGTGCAGGGGCACGACTGACTACGAAGAGCGCCCATTCCCACCGGAAAAGGTTCTCGACTTCCTTGTCAGCAAGAGGTACTTCCTACTCGCTGCCCGGGCCTTCATTAGCAACCAGCAGTTCGACGACGGCCTCTCGTTCGCCGACCACTATGGCTGGTCCGGCGCCGAGCCCTTGGGAATTGTAGCGGACTTCGTCACGACGGCCCGGCTCACGCAAGACGATGTCGGTTGGATCCATACGTTGCCGAATCTGCGCAGCTTAAAGCTCGAGGTGGATTATACCGTCTTCGACATCCTGGAGGGCAGCTTGTGCATGTGGCGCGACGTGGTCACGGCCGAGTCCTTCGCGCGGATGGCTCCACAAGAGCTCTTCAAGTGCCGGGGCTTGCGGGTTTCCGAGGCCGTTGCAGAAGACTGTGACTACGCGGAAACGGAGGACGAGGAGCTGATGTGGGAGGAGAACGTGCAGAGGTTTGGCAGATACGTACAGTCGCTCGTGACGAGGCCCAAGGAGGACCTGGATAGGTTTTCCGAGCGTGCTTCAGCGTGCCGCTGGCCTGGGTGGGGAGGCTGTGGTGGTCGGCAGTTGAAACATTTGCGACTGTATACCGGCTCCAAAGTGTGCTTCGGCACATCGAGCATATGCCGTCCGGCAGATGACGAGTCGTCGGACGGTGAGGTGTCGGACAATGGACTGGAGGTCGAAGTTTCCGCGAGCATTGATTATGCTGTGGCCCACAAGCAGCGCAATACGATCTTGGAGCAAGACGGCACTATGGGTGGGCACTATAGCGGAGGAGTCGTGCACCGTCCGCAGCCCGAGCGAGGCGAGCAACGTTCAGCATCTTCGTAAGCTCCTCAGACTCGGCGGCCTTGTACGGCCGGCCTACACGCCGCATGTGGACATGCTTCTGGATCTCCTCGAGGCGCAGATGACCGAGCTGCCCCCAGTCAGCGAGGATGAACTACCTCCTCAAAGAGCCGGACTTGCTGCTGCAACACACTGGCTGTTAGCCGCAATGACGGGCACCATCCGCTATGTCGTCTACGGTGTAGCAAAGCTCGACAAGAGACAGGATCGCCGATCTGCCTGACAGCACGAACGACACTCCCCGAGACAGCTAGAGAGCTATACCGAAGCTCAAGCTCAGGACAGTCAACCCGAGAAGGCCGCGCTGCTTCGTCTTGGTGGCTGCTTGGTTCTGTATCCTGATAGCTTACATAGCGGCGCAGCCTTCATCCGAATCATGCATGGCGAAAGACCTATTACTAGGCCAGCCACGAGTCCTGCTGCCCAACCTGCTGGGTTGGAGGACGGTGCTACGACGGCCACAAGTGGACCAGAATGGAAGAGCGGCCGTGGGGTTGGTAGATATGTTTGCAGTTTGCTTGCGGGTGCTGCGACTCAAGATCAACGACCACGACTTCAATGAGCTGGGGGAGGAGTTTTGCATTTGGCAGGATGAGCTGACGGCAGACATGTGCGGGTCGATGGAGGCTGGTCGTTGGTGGGCTACACTCATGCAAGTGCAAGGCTTGCGTGACTTTCAGGCTGTTGCAGTCGGAATTTGGGAGACTAAGACGCCAGCACAGGAGGCTATCCGGCAGGCGAATGTGGAGCTGCTTGGCCAATATGTGCGTTCGAGGTTGGTCAGGCCGAGGACCGATCTAGAAGCGACGCCACAGACTGGTGAAATGTACCGGCCCTCGGTCAGCCATTTCAAAGGTTACTGCCAGAGAGCCGGGCATGTGCCGTTGTACTCGGGCTCAAAGGTGTGCTTCCGCCCGGCCGGTCAGTGCTGGCCGCATGACGATGATGCCGACAAGTCCTCTTGCGGAGATTTCGAAGATTTCGACGTCGTTTGGGAGGAGTGGATGAACGAAGAGTTCCTGATGTACAAAATAGTAGCCTGGCTCCCACAACTCCGAGGTGTGAGATTGGCTTTACCATAGCCTGCCTCCCTCCCCCACCCAGCCGTGCAAAAGTGCCATGCCATGCCATGCCCAACCTCGGCCCCCTAAAAAGCACTGCTCAACCGCGGGAACAACACGCCCTCCTCCCCCCTCCCCAGCTCCACCATCGGCACGCCATACCCCTCATCCTTGCCCATAACGCACCACTCCCACCCCCGCCTCCCCTCCGCCACGCCCAGCATATCCAGCAACCGCGCCGCCGACCCGGGGATGAACGGCTGCAGCATAATACCCACGAGCCGCAACGTCTCCGCGCTCAGATACACGGCGCGATCGATCTCGGCCTCGATATCCTCGGGCGTCTGACTATTGCCGGGAGGGGAGTGGGAGAGGGCGTGTAGTTCCTGACCTGTCGTATCGGCCATGATAAACTGTAATTTCGTGACTAGTGTCCAGGGCGATGTGATTTGCAGGTACCCGTTCGCGTCGTAGACCCCTCGCATGATGGCTTGTAAGGCGCGGTTGGGGTGCAGCTCCACCATATGCCGCTCGACTTGCGCCGGCAGGGCGCGGATGCGACCGTACATGGCGCGGCCCGCCGCGGCCGCCTCCTCCGAGACCGCGGCATGTTCGTCCCCACGCGCTGACGACGACGATGGGTGGGCGTACCGCTCGACCGCGCGCCGCACATCCCACCCCTTACCCCTCATGATCCTCGAAGCCAGATTGCCCAGCCCGCCTTGCAAGCCCTTCTTGTACTTCTCAATGATGAACCGGTTATCGTAGTCCGCGTCGTCGGTGATGCCGCCCTCCTGCACGAGGTACCAGCGCATGACGTCGGTGCCGAAGCGCTCGAGGGCGAAGAAGGGGCTGACGACGTTGCCCGTGCTCTTGGCCATCTTCTGCTTGCCGAGGGTCCAGTGCGCGTGCGTGAGGACCTGCTTGGGCAAGGGGAGGTGGAGGGCGAGGAGGAAGGCGGGCCAGTAGATGCAGTGGAAGCGCACGATGTCTTTGCCCACGACGTGCAGGTCGGCGGGCCAGCCGCGTGCCGTTTCGGCGCCGGGGTGGAAGGGGTAGCCGGCGGCGGTGGCGTAGTTGAGCAGGGCGTCGAGCCAGACGTAGATGGTCTGCGAGGGGTCGGTGGGCACGCGGATGCCCCATGTCAAGCGCTCCACGGGCCGGGAGACGGAGAGGTCGTTGAGGCCGGCTTTCACCTCGGCGATGACTTCGGCCATCCGCGTCTTGGGCACGATAAAGTCCGGGTTCTGCTCGTAGAACTCCAGCAGCGTCTCTCTAAACGCGCTGAGGCGGAAGTGGTAGTTGCGCTCGCTCGTCCACTCCACCTCCTTCCCGGTCTCTATGCTCACCATGATCTTCCGGCCCGTCGGCGGGTCGACAATGACTTGGACTTGTCCCTGCGGGTAAAACGTCTCGTCGCTGACGCTGTACCAGCCCTCGTGCTTGCTCTCGTAGATCCACCCCTTCTCCTGCAGCATCTGCCACGCGTACTCCACCCCCTCTCTGTGCCTTTGATCGGTGGTGCGGATGAAGGTGTCGTACTTGATATCGATCTTGCTCGCCAAGTCCTGGAAGACAGCTGCCCCCTTATCGCAGAAGTCCTTGGGCGGTATACCGGCTTTGGCGGCGGCCTGCTGGATCTTCATGCCGTGCTCGTCGGTGCCGGTGCAGAGGATGGCGCGCCGGCCCTTGAGCGCTTGCCATCGGTTCAGCACGTCGGTGAGGATCATGGTGTACATGTGGCCGACATGAGGAGCGGCGTTGACGTAGAAGATGGGCGTGGTGGTGTAGTAGGGCTTGTCGTCTTGCTTAGTCGGGGTGGACGGGGTGCTGAGTGTGCGCCGCTGCCATTGCTGCGAGCGGTGCTGGCAGCTTTGACAGACCCATTGCGGCCGCCATCGTCGCGCTATGAGGGACTGAAGAGGTGTGAGCGCCTGGATAGGCGTGACTATGCGTGGGCGCATTGCGAGATGAACTTCACATACACTTCCAAACTTCGAAGCTCGTTCGGGCGTGTCAGGGTCCAAGCTTCAATGCCTCGGCTGACCTTACAATCTCACCTTACTCACTCACACACCTCGGCCGTTCGCCACAGTCCAAGCACATCACAAACCCTAGCTCGAAACAACAAACACAGCCCAATACATTCAAACACCCCAAAACTCCAACCCAAACATGCCACTCCCCGCCCCAGTAGTAGCAGCATCCACCCCGACCCACCTCCCAGACGAACTCTGGCTGCACATCCTCACCCACCTCCCCGCAAAAGACGTCTGGGCCTCCGCCCGCCCCCTCACCCCCCAACTGACCCGGCTCTGCGAAGAGCTCGCCACCTCAACAAACACCATGCGCAACTTCACCGTCGGCATCTCCTTCTCCCTCGGCGCCGGCGCGCGCCACCGCTGGTACGACATCCGGGGCACCCTGACCTTCAGCTTCCAGCGCTTCAGCGAGTATAACGCGCGGTACGTGTTGTTTGGCGCGTGCCTGGCGCATCCGTCGGCGTGTTATGGCCGGGCGATGGAGAAGTGGCGGGGGATTTGTGGTGGTGGTGGTGGTGGGGAGGATGGGGCTGAGGGGCTGGGGTTGAGGGAGGAGTGGCGTGTGCAGTATGGGTATGAGGGTGATGTGAAGGTTGTGCGGTTGCCGAAGCTGATTGTGGCGTCGGAGGCGGATGGGGGTGGGGTGTGGTGTGACTGGCGGGAGCTGTTTGATGCTTATTACGGGGTGCTTCGGGGTGATGCAGCGGCTGAGGGTGGTCAGGGTGGGTGAGCGCGGCAGCTGTCTGACGTGAGAGGGGAGTTGGAAGCGCCCGTAAGTGCTGGATGAATCCACACACTCCCAGCATTACGCAGGCATCAACGGAAGCGAGGGGTGGCTGCGTAGTGGATGATAACAGGATGGACATCCCATGCCTCCCGCCGCAGCTCGTACAGCGCCAATGCAGCGTGCACGCTACCGCGCCCGCCGAGCTACCCGTCCACCTCGAGAGGTGATGCAGCCTGCGCGATCAGCGCTTACGACGTGACGATATGGGCATCCTTTGCACACCTCCGAAGCAAAGACACTCCGACGAACATGCCCACGAGATGGAATCGCTTCCGTGTTGTACTAGGCCACCCGGTCTGTACATTCACGTTTCATCAACGCGTACGACTCCCGTTACGACTCTCGCAACACACCGTTGGTGGCTTTTCCTGCTGCCACGCCCGTGGGGCTGCGTCGGGGAGATCCTTCTGCACGTCGCCAGTACGGAGAGTGTTGTCTGCGCTCGACCCATGCTTATAGCGACTCTGTGCGAAGATGCCGAGTCTGTTCAATGCTGCTAGAGCGCGTTGGGTTAATGATGGATGGCGAGACCGTTATGCATGATGAGATGAGGCGGGGCGTGCTGTGGAAAGCTGTGTCGCGCGAAGAGAGGTTGCAACGGTTAGACAGATGCCATGTTGCTGATGAACTACTATATCTCGTCCATTCCCATTGTCCCGGTGGTGGCGTAGGGGTGGTCCTGTAATGTAATGCGCGAGCATTTCGGTTCCCTGCCCAGCGCATCAACAGCCCACGTCGGTTCCCAAAGTCAAGACTTTCATGTGAGCCAGCAATGGATACCTACTACGCCTCGTGCGGCGTGCCCCTGACCCTTGCATTGGTATTCTCATCGAACACCACGGGCTAGCACCTCGGCAGTACGAGGCTGCAGGCCTGCTATGCATGTCCAATTGGCCATACGAAGCAGGCAAACGCTATGGTCGTTCAATAAAACGAATACGTCTTCAAATGCGAGCCTTGGCCGCTGGAAATAGGTGGTGGTGACGATCGCAGCGCTCAAGCCCGTACCTGCATGCGGCCCCTGCTCGAGCTGCATGCGCCACAGCCCAAAAAGACGTTTGCTAGCCGGCTTGGAAAGTTTGTGGGCGTGGGCTTGGGCATGTGGACTCGTTGTGGAGGCCTGGAGGGGTCGACGCAAACAGTACAGCGACGAGCTATCTGGCGTTACCACCGTTCTACTTTGGTAGTATAGGCGTTATGGAAATAGGCTCCCCCCACGCTTGACGGTCGTGTGATGTCGAGGCCTCGCGATAGGGCCGATGCCCTCAGATCACAGGGAGGATGATGCGTTTCAGAGCGGTCGCAGGGTGGCACCGATTGGGTGTCAGCAGCCGCACGCCGCCGCCAAGGCACATGAAGAAGGGTCCTTTGCCTTCCACGAAGCTGCTGGTCCCTGAGGTGACAAGCTGGCGTGCGAAGAATATCTAGAGCTGCCTGCGCCGTTCATCTCTGCCCACCCATACCATTCTCCCACACCACTACCGTACTGTCCGCTGCTGCCAATTGAACCACCATCACCACCACCATCACTCGCTCGCCCTTACGACCTCGACGACCCTTTCCTCACCAAACCACGTCGAAGGTTGCTTGACACAGCACCCCCAGCGCACGAGACCCACGATCTTTCCTTGCTTGCAGTGAAGCGCCATCATGTGGTACGCTGGGCCATACACCTGTATACCATAGGGAGACAGGAGCTGATACGGCCACAGTGGCATCTTCGGGTACATCAACTACCTGGTGGAGAAGGACCGCAAGTACATCATCGACACCCTCGTCAACGGTAAGCCGTCCTCGCCCGCCTAGCGATGCAGTGGTGCAGTGGTGCAGTGATACCACGCAGCTAACATTGCTTACACAGGCCTCTCGCGCCTCGAGTACCGCGGCTATGACTCGGCCGGCTTCGCCATCGACGGCGACAAGAAGAACGAGGTCATGGCCTTCAAGGAGGTGGGCAAGGTGGCCAAGCTGAAGGCGCTGGTCGAGGCCGAGCAGCCGGACATGACCAAGGTCTTCGACAACCACTGCGGCATCGCCCACACCCGCTGGGCCACCCACGGCCCGCCCAGCCGCGTCAACTGCCACCCGCACCGCTCCGACCCCAAGTGGGAGTTCGCCGTGGTGCACAACGGCATCATCACCAACTACAAGGAGCTCAAGGCCCTGCTCGAGGCCAAGGGCTTCAAGTTCGAGACCGAGACCGACACCGAGGCCATCGCCAAGCTGGCCAAGTACATCTACGACGAGCACCCGACCATCGAGTTCACCAACCTGGTCAAGGCCGTGATCAAGGAGCTGCAGGGTGCGTTTGGCCTGCTGCTGAAGAGCGTGCACTTCCCGGGCGAGGTCGTGGCTGCCCGCAAGGGGTCGCCGCTGGTGGTCGGTGTCCGGACGGCGAAGAAGATGAAGGTCGATTTCGTGGACGTCGAGTACGCCGAGGAGGGGGTGGCCCTGCCCGCCGAGCGCGCCAGCCAGAACGTCGCGCTCAAGAAGAACAACGGCCTCGGCGCCAGCCTGGGCTCCAACCTGCTCGCACCCCCCGACAAGTCCCTCCTCCACCGCTCCCAATCCCGCGCCTTCCTCTCCGACGACGGCGTCCCGCAGCCCACCGAGTTCTTCCTCTCCTCCGACCCGTCCGCCATCATCGAGCACACCAAGAAGGTGCTCTACCTCGAGGACGACGACATCGCGCACATCCACGAGGGCCAGCTCAACATCCACCGCCTGAGCAAGACAGACGGCACGAGCAACGTGCGCGCCATCCAGACCATCGAGATCGAGCTGCAGGAGATCATGAAGGGCCGCTTCGACCACTTCATGCAGAAGGAGATCTTCGAGCAGCCCGAGTCCATCGTCAACGCCATGCGCGGCCGCCTGAACGTCGAGGAGAAGACGGTCACGCTGGGCGGCCTGCGCCAGTACATCAGCACGATCCGGCGCTGCCGCCGCCTCATCTTCATCGCCTGCGGCACCTCCTTCCACAGCTGCATGGCCGTGCGCGGCGCCTTCGAGGAGCTGACCGACATCCCCATCTCCGTCGAGCTGGCCTCGGACTTCCTCGACCGCCAGGCGCCCGTCTTCCGCGACGACACGTGCGTCTTCGTGTCGCAGTCGGGCGAGACGGCCGACTCGCTCATGGCGCTGCGCTACTGCCTCGAGCGCGGCGCGCTGACGGTCGGCATCGTCAACACCGTCGGCTCCTCCATCTCGCTCATGACGCACTGCGGCGTGCACATCAACGCCGGGCCGGAGATCGGCGTCGCGTCCACCAAGGCCTACACGTCGCAGTTCGTGTGCATGATCATGTTCGCGCTGTCGCTGGCCGAGGACCGCGCGAGCAAGACGCAGCGCCGGCTGGAGATCATGGAGGGCCTGGGCAAGGTGTCGCAGCAGTTCCAGGAGATATTGAAGATGGACCAGAGTATCAAGGAGCTGTGCCTGAAGTTCAAGGACCAGAAGAGCATGCTGCTGCTGGGCCGCGGGGCGCAGCACGCCACGGCGTTGGAAGGTAAGGCACCAAACACACCACAACCCACCATACCCCCGCCCACGTTGCGTTGCTCCGCGTTCAGTTCTCCACTAACACGTGTTTTTTTTTTTTGCAGGCGCGCTCAAAATCAAAGAAATCTCCTACCTGCACTGCGAGGCCGTCATGTCGGGCGAGCTGAAGCACGGCGTGCTGGCCCTGGTCGACGAGTCGCTGCCCATCGTCATGATCCTGACGCGCGACGACATCTTCGCCAAGAGCCTCAACGCCTACCAGCAGGTCATCGCGCGTAAAGGCCGGCCGATTGTGATTTGCAACACGGGCGACGAGGAGTTCCCGGGGGAGAAGACGGACAAGATCGAGGTGCCGCGGGCGGTGGATGTGCTGCAGGGCTTGCTGAATGTGATTCCGTTGCAGCTGATGGCTTATTGGCTAGCTGTTGCTGAGGGGTGAGTGGATTGCTTTTCGCCTCTTTTAATCTGTGAGACAACTTTTGCTGACGAGAAACGCGCAGGGTTAATGTCGATTTCCCGAGGAATCTGGCCAAGAGTGTTACGGTGGAGTAGAGTGACTTGGGGCCTGGCAAGGTAAGGAAGGAGGGGAGCCATGCATGGGCGTAGGCACAGGCACTGTGGACTGGGACACGAGCAGGGTGGGCGTCAAACCGCGGCAGCTGGTTTCTGTACTGCATTGTGCCATTATGGGTCGCCAAAGGATAGGAAGGAAAGATAGAGAGCGGTTGATGGCCATGGGTATCTAGATGCCTCACCCCCCCCTCCCCAAGCTGGATAGGCATGGTGAGGGAGTACGGGTCCGGTGTTCCAAGGCGCTTTACTTCGAGATGCAGCAACACCAAGGGCGGTGGTAGAGTACTGATTGAAAAGGGCCCCCCCCCCCCCCCCCCCCCCCCACAAACAACCAACACCCACGCCCAAGGGCGCAAAGGAGAGAGACAGAGGGGCGGGGGATCGTTG